>VZUI01059507.1:0-13794 GCA_013401135.1 Cettia cetti | reverse complement strand
CTCCCTGCAGCCACCCTTGGTTGTGCTTTGGGGCTGAAAGTTGTCCTTGGTGTGCAGCAGGAGAAGGATTTGTTTTGTGTCCCTGCTGTGTGCAGAGCTGAGTGACCCTGCCTGTGAGCTCAGAGCTGCACCTGGGCAGCACAGAGCCTGAAACACAGGGAAGCTGAAACTTCAGGCATCAGTGTCACATAGGCAGAAATGCTGGGTGATGGACACTTCATAACTAATGTGCTCCAAACCATAACAACCACTGGAAAAAGGTGGATTTTTTTAAGTCTTTCCAGAGTAAAGTATTGACTACATCATCCTTGAGGACACTTGCACTTACCTAACAACAAAATTTAAACTGAGTTTGACAGATGGTGTTTACCAAGATTTCTTTTTTTTTCCCCTTCAGAAAAACCAAACCAACAGAAAACAGCTACCAGCACAAGTATTAGTGTCTGGGAGAAGCACAGATATCACCCCACCTTTGAGACACTGAGGTTGTGAATAAGCCCTTGATTCAGTGCCAACTGTAAACACTGGCGTTCAGAAAAACAAAATATTTATCAGTTAAGATCCAAGATGACAAATTATTCACAAACTTGAGAATAACTCAATTTTGTTTTCTTAGTGGCTGAAACCAAAACAAATACCTTACAAACAATGAGGACAGAGAAAGGAGAGGGATGCTCACAATCCAGGATGGAAATCTGCAAGAAGGAGACTCCAGCAGAAATAACATCAGTTTACAAAACTTTGGATTTTATCCATAACAAAATATTGGAAGAAAATCCTCAGAATTGCACAAAAGATCCTGCTCAGATCTCCTGACTGGTTCAGACTGGCAGACTTGTGCATTCCTGAGGGACAAGAAGCACAGGCTGCTGAAGGTGGACAGCACTTACTTTGAAAAGTAAGTACAGCATTAAAAGTTTGTTATTCAAGCCAGTGGTGCTGGGAGAACAAGGCAAATTTGCTCGGCTTTTTCAGATTTTGATACTCCTGTACCCCAGATAGCTTTAAAGTGATTATTATCTGAGCCCTCCTCAGCTGACATTAGCAGGCTGATCAGAAAGACTGCACTTGAGCAGAACCAAACTCTTCAAAAAAAGATCTAATACTCATGATTTCTCTTGATTTTCTGTAATTTTTTTTTTTTTTAATCTGCTGCTATTATGCTGGGATGAAGAACAATTTTGATGAGGAGCAACAGAAAAATGAAATTAGCACATTTCAAAGCCTTTGAGAGGCAGTCTAAGAGGAAGACAAAAACTGCCAAATGAGTGAAAAGTCTCATATTAACATAGAGATTTTGATACCTTTTCAAAAAACATATCTGACTACTATCAAATATCATTTATTGTCTTTTTTACCATTCATATTTCCCCGTTCCTTCCCCCCACCTTACCTAAACATGTTCTGTGAGATTCTATAAAGTTGTCAGACAATTTTTTACCAATACACCTTTGGAAATTTTCTTGGGTTTATGAAAGAAAAAACAGCAAATGGGAAAAAAAAAATTAATTCTTTAAATAATCAAGGATAAAGAAGAGAAGCTATGTTTAACCAAAGCTGTCTCAAAATCAAGGCAGGGCACTAAAAATGCCAGCCAGTTACATATGCTCCACGGCTCCCTACTTTATAAATCCTCAGCACTGCTGTGCGCCTTTCCTGGTGGATGTAGAAGTATTAGCTGCAATTTGTCACTACGTTATGTCAGGGAGGGAAGGTTTGCTCTTAAAATGCCACTTGGAGAGTAAACAGCAGCCTGCAGAGCAGGATTTGTTTATATCACTTTGGGTACGATGAATAACACACTTAGAAAGATATATTGAATATGAAACATGGAAGTGTAAAAGTTGTGACTTGTGTTAAATATTCACTGCCATTGCTGCCAGAAGTGGGATATGGAGCTCATGTATTTCAGGCAAAGCCAATACAGGTCACTGCTATATATCCCAGCTAAAGCCTCCTGTGCACTGCTGCTTCTCATTTCCCCTCCACTCTCTACTCATCCAACATCCCTGTGCTCTACCCAGGAGTCACCACAGCTCATCCAAGAGCTCCTTGCACTTCCCTGGAGTGGTTCCTGCTGGATGGGTTCAAGTTATCCACAGGTACAGACACGCCTGAGGCCCCAGGGCTGCTGAAGCAGAGAATTCTGTGAAGATGATCAGCTCCATAACGCTGCCTGCTCTCCACCCACACAAAAGCAGAACCAGCCCCTGAACACTGTAAGGAACATGAGAATGAAAATATTCAAGACACAAAGCATTTCCCCTCCAAGAAAATGAGAAATCACACCATGTATCTTCCAGTGAACCTCACAAGCATCCTGGGACACGACTGGAGACGTCTCTGGAAGCACCCAAGTGGAAGAAGTTCCTCTAATGATGCAGTAAAACTACAGCTGTACCACACCACAGTCAATAATTACTGGCAACTAAGGCTGCAGGGGAATCCACTATAGATTCATATATATGTGAGGAAAAGCTGTTTAATCCATAGAAACATAATGGCTGCACTGACCTTTCCTCACTGCTCCCTCACCTTCACAGGCTGCTGCAGGTCCTCGTGGCTGAGAGCAGAGCTGAGCAGCTGCTCCCACACCTTCCCTGCATCTAAAGAAGCACTGGTGTTCCCAGGAACACCCTCTCGCCCCAGCATCACCTGGGGGCAGCTGCAGCCACCTCCCTTTCCCCTGACACCCATGAGATTGTTCTCTATGCTAAAAAAAAAACAAAACAAAAAAACCAAAACTCAACGATGTTTTCAAAGTCTGAAATCTGCCCCAAAGTTGGGTGTGCTGCCAAGGCAATGTTGGGATGCAGCCAAAACCTTTAGTCAGGCGTTGTGAAGTGTTCCTGTGTGCTGGAGTTCAGATGGCAGGAGGACAGAGAAAGAGAAGTGAGGGATACCACACAAGAATGAAACATCTTTAACATTATAGAATGTGTTACTCCTTAAAACCACAGCTCTGGCTTCTCCTTGCTCATTCCCTGTGTTGAGGAGACTAGAAGCAGTTGCTGTCACATTTTGTACATCTTTGTAACACACAACAGTCCCTCCCTGAGAGGCTGGGAGGCTGCACAGCACTTTGAAGTGTATAAATCACATTAAAACAGCTGAAATATTATTATTGGTTGGAAATTACTTAAAACAGAAAGACAGCAGGTTAGGATTAGATGTTAGGATGAAATTACTCCCTGGGAGGGTGGGCAGGCCCTGGCACAGGGTGCCCAGAGCAGCTGTGGCAGTGCCCAAGGCCAGGTTGGACAGCGTTTGGAGCAGCCTGGGACAGTTGAAGGTGTCCCTGCCCATGACAGGAGTGGCACTGGATAATCTTTGAGGTCCCTTCCAGCCAAGGCCATTCTATGATTCTACAGTTCTAAATACTACCACAGAGAAGAGTTATCACTTTATCTAATGTAAATTCTGTTTTACAGGGCTCTACAGTGCATGAAAAGAGATGCAGATTCTGTTTCAAATTTAGTCATGTGTCCACCTGCAGGAATTAATTTTAGTGAGTCATTTGGCAAAGACTAATTGAGCTGATCTACATTATACAAGAGCAAAGATCTAATGGAGTCTAAGACGTGTTGTTGTGTATATTATCACATAAAACATCTTACACAGAGATAATTCTTTAATGGGATTTAAATGTTCGGATTTTAGAGCCACTGGTTGTAGCTCAGCAGAGGCACTGCAGCATGCAAATCCCAGGAATGCCTGGTTTCACAACACTGTTCCACTAACAGGTTTTGCCTAAGATTGATTGTGTGCCTTGCTTCTTCCAGGCAAAAAAATACAAACACAGCCCAAACTCAGAGGAGTTAAACTTTAATAGAGAAAGGTCCTGTTGAATGTAGATGTAGTTCACAGGTTAGATACTGAAGTCTAGCTGTACCTCTGCTGTTCCCAGCCAAGGTTATTGTTTTATTGTACTTTCTATTGATTGCCTCCATCCCCCAATGCCTGGCTGTGTTCAGGGTATGACAGTTCTGGAGAATCAATGGAGCTGTGGGGAATCCGTGGGGATCCTGGTGGAGAGCAGGAAGAATTGCCTAATGGTCCCTACAAAAACACTCCTCTTCTCCCCTTAGAAATAAATGGATCATGGGACACAAGCAGATCGAGGAGCCTTCTGCAAACCTACTGGTGCCACATTAGAAAGAGATATTTGGCAACTCTTCATTTCACAAAGCAAAATAGGCAGTGAAGGAATTTATTTTGAAGTCTGTTAATGGTTCCAAAAAGCTCAGAAAGCACTGGGTGCTGTGCTCAGGGTTCTCCAAAAACACAGCTCGGCTTGGAAACCCTTCTCTGGACAGTTTGCTCTGCTTTACCCTGCGTGGCTTTCACCAGCTATTGCATCATCCAGCATTGCAGGTGGGCAGTGAATGCCACAGAACCTCATAAATGCTGAGGCTGGAGGGAACCTGTGGAGATCATCTTCTGCCACCCGGGGTCACTTAGGTGCCAGACCACAGGTAAGATATTTAGCACACTGCTAGATACTTGAATAATTTTTTAAAAAGCTAGGATAAGTAAGTTGGAGGGATTTAATGCTTAAATTAAAAATTATTTTTCAGGTATAAGGCCTACCATGAGACAAGGTAGTGTGAATAAGAATATATCCCATATTAATATTCCATAATACTGGGGCTCATTCTTATGAAAAAGATTTTAATGTGAACAGAAAATAAATCCAATTAAATCATTGTTATAACAGTGCCTTAATTAAGTCAGTTCCTTTTTATAATAATAAATGTCTCAGCTTTAAAATCTAATTGTTTATAAAATATAAACCTGCAGAAATTGATCTAATTATCAATTAGTTTCACACTTCCTGGATTTATTCTACATAAATGCAACGTACCTAAATGGTTCTGTGCCCAACATTTGGTTGTTTTGTTTTGTTGGGTTTTTTTTCTCATTATGATACAATATAAACATTTGAAAAAATAATTTCTTAAACTTTTCTAACTGAATCCATGCTGTAGCCAGATGCCCCAGTGTGGCTCTGACCATCCATTCCTAAGCCATTTACTGAAACCATGTCCAGAAGAGACGAGGTTGGAAATCTCCCCCTCCCAAATCCAGGAATCCTTCCACAGGAGCTGTGCAGAACCTGTGTGGCTGCTCCCAACTCTCCAACCTGAGCAGGGCTTTGCTGAAGTTGTAGCTCCAGCTCACAATCCAGACCCACTGTGGCAGGGGCCTTGTAATGGTATTTTAGAGCCTCAGACGAATTTATCCAAATGAAAGACTGAACAGTCCCCACGACCTGAGCACTTTGAAGCTTTCTTCCATTCTCTGCTCTGCCCAGGTCAGGTCTCGCCTCCTGGTTTAGCAGAATGCACCCAGCAAGGGAGATGGTGCTCCATGGAGATGAGGCTGCGGTGTCAGGCAGCACAACGAGCCTGAGCAGCAGAACAGTGCCTTTCAGCTCCAGTCTGGCTGCTAATAAAACCAAACCAAAAAATGAGAGGCTTTCATCCTCGTTCAGCCCAGAGTACCGGCTTAAAATAGAATCTAATTTTGGCTGGTATCAAATATTTTAACATTAAAGGTTCTATTAATACCACTCAATAATATATGCCTTTTTAACATAGAACACATAGGTCAATTTTTGATTAAGATTAAAACTTCTCCATGAGAAACGACTTCATTCTTCCCCCTGATTAATAGAATAGTCTATTTTTCATATGTTTAAATAAATAAGTATGAGAGTGTATCAAAGAGGAGAGCCTAACTAGGCAGGCTATGAAAATATAATGCTCAGGGAAGTCCATCAAACTTAAGCTGCAATTCCAGCACTGTTGCTCCTGCATTCCTGCTGCAATACAGAAACAGTGGCACAGATCCTTCCCTGTGGAAGGAAACATTGCTCTGTCAAGGTTTCCATTCACAGCTTTAACTGCACAGCTACAATTTCTCCTCAGAAGAAAATTACCACCATGCAGCTCTGCATCTATCATTTCATGGTGTTCTTCCCATTTTTGATTCAGCATTTATGAGCTTGCTTTTAGCTACAAGTTTATTATTATCCATTTATAGGAAGCCAACAAACTAGTAAATTATGTATTTGAAAGCCCTGCTGGCTGACATTTTTAAAGTTCATTGGATTTTTTTTTTTTTTTTGCAGAGTAGAAATTTGTAGCAAACACTCAAGATCTGATAACTGATTCCCATTTAGATGTCATTGAGACATAAGTGCAATGTATTTTCATTAATATTTCATCGTGTAAGTGTTCCTTGCTCTGACATTGCCATCTTGTAGTTGTTTGTCCCCCATCTAAAGAGCAACTTGTAATCAGATCGGGATATTGGACTTCATTATCTGTCACCACACATTCTTAGCACAGAGAATGTTATTAAGTTATAATTGCCTCTGTTTTTCCCTTACGGGAAGATGAAGAACAATAGACAACAATATATGGACTCATTAAGGAACAAAAAACCCCAGGTTGACAACAGGCGTAAAACTGTCAAATACATCAAGGTTCTGGAGTCAAAACTTTTATTTCCACTTGTGGTGTTTTTTTACGGCCTGATGGGCCCAGGATGTTTAAGGAACTCATGGAAAATGGGCTCCTGACCAGCTGCACAGAGCTGGCTGGGCTGAAACCAGGACACCACGAAACACAGCCCACATTTAACTAATAAATGAAGACAGGCTGCATTTTGAAGGTAGCGCAATTTGGTGTAAGAAATTTTGTTATTAATTTGTGATTTTTTTTACCAAAATTCTGTGGGTTTTATAACCAAATGTGACAACAGAAGATATACGTTAATTGAATAGCCACAAGTAAATGTCCCTAAAAAAAAAAATAATAATCTAAAAAATTCTTGTTTTTGCTTTTGGAATTGACATCAGTCTAAGAAATAGAAAATAAATGGCAGTACCAGGTACTTTGAGTGAGATTACTTCAATAAGTTATGTAAGAAATTGTTTAAACAAGTCCTTGAAGTGTTGCAATAATTAGAAGTATAACTTGTAGGTGCCAATGTACATTTTTTCCCATCCTCCATAAGATGAAGTCCTGTTCTGTGATACATTACATAACCCAGAGTTAAATGAGAAAGAAGAATCCCACTTTAAATAACTGAAATGGAAAGTAACACTTAAGAAGGTTTCTCAGTAAAATGTTTCTGATTATTTAGCATTAAGAATTTTACAGACAAGACAGAGAACCTGTCACATTTCACCATAGCTGGGGCTGACTCTGTCTATTAAAGTTCCCAGCCAAGCAGCAATTTGGTAGCAGTTAAAGCAAATTTTGAAGCTCAGTAACAGACACTGCACGTCATCCATTTTTTCCATGTCAATATTCAGGCTGCTGCTGCTGCAGGAGCTGAGGAGGAGCCCAGGTGAGCATCCAGCAGAAAGAATCCTCCCATCAGGAGCAGTGCAGAGCCCAGTGGATCTCCAGGGGCAAACTGGGTCCATAGCCTGTCTCTCATTTTCCTTCCCCACCAACTCAGGTTGCTCCCTTTGTGGAGAAGATGATGTTGTCATAAAATAAGTTATGCTGATACTTTGCCATCAGGAAATTTTAAATTTGCCATACAAACCCTGCACAGCCCCTGTATTACTTCCTTAAGTCTTCAGAGAGGTATCCAGCCCCTAAATATATTGTATTATATTTCCACTTTATAGTGTGCTATAGATTTTTTGTATTAGCAATAACTAACTGCATTGTGAAAGTTATTGAGGGAACAGCTGCAGAATTTGAATCCTGTGTGGGAATGAATTGGTGCTTCTGGCACAGGGGAAGGAATAAAAAGTGTTTGGGGCCTCAGGGAAGTTTCTGTGAAAGAACAACACTAAAATAATTTCAGTTGTTACCTTTAGGTTTCAGTCCCAAGCCCAAGCTTTGCTGCTCTGAAGCAATGCTCCACATTGTCTGCGGGCTCCAACTGCTCCTTCTCCCAGGCTATATTTGCTCTGTTCTGATTTTCCCACCCCCCAAGGATCTGTACTAGATACTGCACAAATAGCTGGTGAGGTTTGGGCTGGATGGCCCCTGGTAGAACACACTTAATCAGACATGGACAGGAAACTTCATGTCAAGTATCTCCTTCACTTTTATTCTTATCACCACAGCAGGATCATCCATGCTGAGGCTCATGTGACAAAGGCCCACAAATGTAAGGCAAAAAAACAATCTGTGATAAGCAGAGACACAAAACCAGTGGTGGAGCCATGCTGGGGATGCCAGAAGCAAACGTAATGGAAAAATTCACTGTATTTCATAGAAAACAAATGGTGTTCAGCTGTAATCTTCATGAAGGCTGATGTTACATTTACCAGCTTAAATCACAACCCACCCTGCTGAAATGCAAGGCATGATCAATAGTGAAGCAGAGTCAGCAAGAAGGAAATAATGATTACATCCACACAGGCTGAAACTGAGATTTGCCTCTGTGCACAGATCTACAGCACCTTCATTCTGCTACCACGTATTGAAAAAAGAAATATTCATCAGTGATCAGAGTGTTTTCTTCTGTCACCAGTAACCTACGTCCACAATTACAGTCCAGCCTGTGCCCACAGAGTCAGTGGATTGCATTCACAGGCAATACTGATGTCTAAAATCACTTGTAGGTTTAAGATATATAAGGATAAAAAAAGTCATCTTTCTTAAGAGATCTTATACAGCTACATAAATAATATTATAAATATAAATAAAACTAAAAATTATTTAGAGCAATTTTTAAAATGAAAACCTTAGAAGGCTATGTCTGTGTACACTACCTTTATTATAGCTCAGTTCTTCCTTTTCCTTTTTGAAAGATCCTTATTTTGATAGGAACATCAGAAAGGAGCTAGGAGACTCTCAGCTTTTATCAGGTCACTCTCTGCATGCAGCAGAAATGCCCATCCAGTGTTTCTCAAAAGGTGCAGAGTCCTTTAGATGCTGATTGTGCAGCAGCTGGTTAATGGTGTTATGCTCCTTGTTGGTACCATTCACTCTTTCCTCAAGTTCTGTTCAGAAAAGAAGAAAGCAGATCCAGGTTAACACTTTGACCTATTTATAATATCAGTGTTCAGACACTTAGATAATCTTGTTTTTCTCTTTCAAAAGGGACATAACAATCATTGGTTCAGCTGGAGCTGAGCCACCTTCATAATTATAAGACAAAACATCACAAAGCAATTGGCATTTCAGTGCAGCAAAATCCCAATTCTGGCATTCTGGAATGTTTCCTCTGAAATTGAATACAATACTTCTGGGATCAGTTTATTAAATTTGTCCCACATATACTCTGACCTTTCAAAACACAGAAAAGATCACGTGGCAAATCACTCTCAGGAGTGACTTTTCTTTTGGCTCTGACCTCCCCCTCTGACCTTGGGAGAAATGTTTTATGTAGAGACAGCAAAACCGATCTATTAGTTTTATTCTTTGAAATGGGAGAAACAATCATTTTTGAATATTCATACAGCTCTCTTTAAATATATATGCAGAGCAGACTATTGTATGAGACTTCTATAATCCTTGATCATTTACCATACAGGTCAGTGGAAAACATCCATAATTTAGATCCAATTTCCATCTTTGTAAGCCCAGAGAACACAACTTCTGATCCAGACTTGTATTAAAAAAGGTAGAATATGAGATGCTATTGTTCATTTATAGGGCAGCAATTATGCATGGAACTATTTCACTGGAATTCTACATTTATAACTTCTGCTTTCCTTCTCTTTAACTGTATTGATTTTATCAAGTATTACAAATGGACTCTACAGCTTGCTGTGGTTAGGCCTGTACAGTTATTTGTGTAGCTTCTTTTTGGATTCCTTGTAATGGTTAAATTTTAATTATTGCAGCTGGAATTACCTTCCAGAAATCTCTCTCATGATTTTTGAAAGTCTGGGCTGATCTGTTTCCAGCAAGGAAATAATAACTCTGAGCTGATTATAGCAGGACATGTGCAAGGTTTTCCCTTGACCCTTGATATAAAACAGAACTGGAAAGTTGACGGGATGAGTTGTTCTGCAGTGAAAGTGATTCCTGAATTTGTCCATATGAGAAGACATTCACATTTTACATGGGTAAACCCCTAAAAATCACCAATTGTGCAATTGCTAATCCTTCCTTTGCAGTTTCCTGGAAACATTTCAAACTTTCTCTACACTGAGCAGGAGCCAAAAGCCATCACACTGACAGGGCCATGAGATGTGCAAGGCAGAAGATAAATGGATACACACATATACCAAGGGAATAATGTATACAAATAGATAAATATATAAATATCTTAATATTTTTGCAATGATTTTAGAAAACTAAGTGTATTAATGCATAATATCTACAGGAAAAAGTAAACCCTAGGAAGAAAAGAAAGTATACTGGCTGTTTTGGTGTCATAACTGAAAAGAAGTTGTAAATTCACAAGACGGAGATAGAAAATGCAATTTATTCCAGGTATCAGAAGGCACCAGCAAACAAAATCACTGACAGATTAAACACAGGTGTCAAACAAAACCTTTGTATTACTTTGTCATCCTGAGAGACAAAAGTTTTTCTAATATGAGCAAAATTTTCTGAAGATATTTTCGGAACATTGTCCTCTGAACACCCAGAACATGTTGGGAATGTATCAACACAACACATGCAGAAAAAAGGATACTTTGTTCATCCTCATAGAAACCTCTTGGTTTGGCTAAGGTGGACATGTACAGAATGCAGCCATGAGGAAAGAACTGGAAAGGAGCCACTCAAGGGTGAATATCAATAAAATTCAGCAATTTTTATTGTGTCTGGGTCTTTGTCACCTGAATTTATGGAGAACTTTGAGTCCCACCATTCATCACAGACAAATGTTGCAAAGACTGAAGATGAACTGTGTGTTCCAGCACAGCACATGATTTTTTTTCCTTGCATAGAGCTATTTTTACTTTTGTTCCCTTTCATTATAGTGAAAATAATTTGTAGCTCATTATACTCCATGTCTTCAAACCTGATTTTTAGAAGCTCTTTCACATGGCATTGTTACATGGACATACAGACTCACTCCTCTTTCAGTGCATCTGTTCCAGCCAAAACACAAATCACAGGCGTGCCAGAAGCCCACAAATATTATCATTAATACATGTGAGAGTTCTCCTGTGCCTTTGTGTGCATCTGTGCCTCAGCCCAGATCACACATTGCCTAGCAATGCTGTGAGGGTCAGATTTTATTTTTCCTCACCAGAATTGGCATGCTGACAACAGCACAAGCTGCAGACTGATCCAGGTATTCACATCTGATTCCTGAGTTGCTGGTCATGAGGAATCACAATAGACATTTGTTTGATGGATAAATCCAAATATATTGGGAAAATGCACACTGTGAGCACGTTTCATTTGACTGTTTCCATCAGAGTCGGTGCCTTTTAATTAGGGAATGCCTGAACAAACACGGCAATGTTTGCTGGAGCTGATGGAAAAGATGGCTCTACCTAAAGTACAATACTGCATCAAGTAATATTACTGAAAAGCAAACATCCCAGTCTCTCTCTGTCCCTGCACTCAGCTGGAAGATGGAATTATGACTGCCACAATCTCTGCTTCAAGGAGAGAAGGAGAATTGGAGGGGGGCCTCCTGAGCCCACACAGCTCAGCTGCTGCTGCTGCCTTTGCTGATGTGGACTCCCCAGTTTAGTTCAGCCTTGGCTCCAACCCACCCACATGCAAGGCTGCACTTCTGAGATGGAAAACGTGTCCTACTAAATGCTGTGTTGGTTGACATTCCTAACTGGTCCCACATGAACGTTACAGGTCAGTACATTCTTTCAAAACTGAACAGACACAGCGAGGTGAGAAGAGATGTGAGAGTGGTGGACCACTTGGACTTTGAGAGCTTCAGTACAAGCTGGCTTTAAATCAAGATATCATGTCAGATGGTGCTCATTTTTTCTAAGCCTTCCACTCTCTAGGCTGTTGGATTTGCACTTTACTTTCTATTATTACTTTTTTATTAGGAAAACTTAAATCCTGTTGGGAAGAGCTTATTTAGGTTGAGCTGTCGCCTTTAGCTTCAGAACATTAAGTCCTGACAAATGCTTCTTTTGAAGTCTGACACCTGTTTGTTTGGCATTTCCCACTTTCAGGAACTCACTAGACTATAATAATACTCAGCACAGCAGAAGTAAAGAGAAGGAATTAAAGCAGAAATGCTTTCAGACGTGAAAGAGCAGTACAATAGAGCATCCCTTTGCTCACTAGTTTTGAGAGGACCTCGGATGAGCTCAGCTCCAAGCTGTATGTTTTTTATTTTTCTGTAATGGGACTCTAATGCCTATGAAACAATCCAGAGCAGCAGCCCTAGAGACCAGGAAATTCTGTCTTAAAACAGCTACAAAACAGCAGGAGAAACTGAGTTTCTTTGCAGACTCTTTTAGAAGCAGAGAGAAATATCCTAATTATCAGACCAAATATCAGGTATCTTCTCCTTTTGTAATTGAAGTGTTGGAGAAGAATGGTTTGTAAGTACTCAGAGATGGGACTCTGTTAGATTTTCTTTTACATTTGGCTTCATCAAGAGTTTGATGGTAAATTCCTTCAAATAATGATTTATCAGTTTGAGAGGAATCTACATTTAGAGGAGAACCTGTAGCCCACTTATCTCATGAACTCTCCCTGAGCTTAGAGCTTTCCCACAGGGCAAGACTCAAAATTTATTTACTTCAGCCATGTACTTAGACACCACACCTATTGTTTTTATTTTATTCACTGGTATTTCAGGTCAGAGTTTGCAACAGAAATTGAGTAATGTGGTCAATAATTGAGTAATTAAAAAATCCACCTCATCTAGATATTTCAAAACATGCTTTTAACCTTAAAAAATTGATTCTATGCAGACAATTATTTTCTGTAGCCAAAACCACATTCAGTCTCTTTTTGTGCAAGATTCACCATGATGGAATATATATTCAATCATGTCCTGAAAGCTGTAAGAATCTTAAGCAAAACCTGTTAGATTTATTTAATTTAAGAGATGACAAAAAATCCTTTCAAAACGAGATTACAGAAAGCACTGCAATGAAAAGTGGCTAAAATGTATAAAATCTATTTAGAGTAGTTTCACACCACAGCAAACTTTCTAATCAAACTGACTATCCTTCAGGAGTGTATTTTTTCAGCAATTTTAAGCAGTTCTTATACCTTTTGGGGATTCTCTTGGCAGAGCTCTATCTTGAGCACTCAGCACATTCTTTATATTATTGGCTTCATCTTTTCCCCAATTTGTTAATCTGAAATATCCCACGCAAGGCTCTGCCTTAGAATGACATTTTGGTGAAAATTCATCTCCAACACTTCAGGAGATTCTGTAAATAAGATTAAAGAGCAAATGAATTTATGAAAAAGAGGCACAAGTACTCGGGGGTGCAGAGCTGGGCTCCCCAGCCGGCTGTTTCAGAGAAAACACAACTCCTCGTGGCAAGAGCTGCTCACACAGCCTTTGCATGGCAGATCCTTTAGTTACACATCGTTAATCAGCCAGGTTGTGCAGAAGGAAAGAAGAAATAACCCTTTTCCCCAGTGCAGCTTTATCACAGCATCCTCTGTGGCTGATGGGGAAAGGCATCGTGCCCTGCCCCGTGGCCTTCCTGCACCCACAGCGGGGTCTCTGCTCTCCCTGGATGCAGAACTGAGTGGGGCTCCTCACTGGGTGGAAAATTGGGTGTATTTTCACTCATGGAACTGATGCCTTAAGTTTCAACTTCCGTATTTTCAGGTTTTGTGCTGCCCAGGTGCAGCTCTGAGCTCACAGGCAGGGTCACTCAGCTCTGCACACAGCAGGGACACAAAACAAATC
>VZUI01059503.1:0-57983 GCA_013401135.1 Cettia cetti | reverse complement strand
GCCAGGCCAGGCCAGGCCCGGCGCGGGACCGCGCGGGCCTGGGGACCGAGGGACGAGCTGCGGAGGCGCGGCAGCAGCCCGCCCTGCCCCGCTGCGCTGCTCGGAGGGAAGGGGCGGGCGCCGGAGCCGGGGCTCGGTGCGAACGCGCCGGGTGCGGTGGGCTTCCCCCCGTGACGGGGACGCGGGGCCGGCGGAGCCTCGGAGAGCGGCGGCGGCCGCGGGCCTCTCACGCACCCGTTCCCCATCGGAAGAGGGACCTGTGGCCCCTCGGCCCGGAGCTCCCCGGGAGGACACGGCGCGTCTGCCGCCGCCAGCGCCGGTGCCCAGCACGGGGGGAGCCCGCAGAGCCGCTCCCCCCGGCCCCCGCGCCCCGCGTGGAGCAGCCCCCCGAGAGGTTCCACCGCGGTGCCGCCGCGAGCGCCCGGGGAGGGGTGCGGGGGGGCGCTCCCCGCCCGGCCAATCGCCGCCTCCGCGGCTAGTGACGTCACGCGCCCCGGCAACCGCCGGCGCTCGCGCAGTGAAGAGGCCGGAGGGGGAAGGGCGCGAGCGGCTCCTGGCGCGAGCTGTGTGCGCGCGGACGCCCCGCCCTTCCCCCGTCCCGAGCCCGCTCCCGCAGGGATCAGCGGGGGCGCGGCCGCCGGGCTGAGGGGGCGCGGGGCTGCGGGGACGCGGGGCTGAGGACGGGGACGCGGGGCTGAGGACGGGGACGCGGGGCTGCGGGGACGCGGGGCTGCGGGGACACGGGGACGCGGGGCTGAGGACGGGGACGCGGGGCTGCGGGGACGCGGGGTGGGCTCCGGTCCCTCGCGGCTGCCGCGGTTGCCGTGGAACCCCGATGTCTGCGGGGCTGGCGGGGCCCCCGCGCGCTAAATCTTCTTTCGATTTTCTGTCTTCATTAACTCCTTAAGGGCGTGTTTGATTCCTGTAACCTCTTTTACCCTAAAATCGCTTCACTCTGTTGTTAGTATCAACGCGATTTTTAATGTGTTGTCCCCGGAACTTTCGTTCTCTCCTTGCTTAAATTAATTTGAAGTGTTTCACCTGGGACGCTAGATGAGAAATTAGATGGAAACTTAATGGCCGAACAATACAAATTATCAGCATTAAATCATTTTTCTCTGGTACGGGCAGACTCCTCGGCACACCCCATCTGTTTCATCTCTCTAGAAACTAGGCCTGGTTAATAACTCACTATGAGAATCTTTTTAAGAAAAGAGAGATTCACTCATCTAAAAAATATCAGTGAACAAAATTTTAAAAAATAGGGTATGCAATTTAAGGGGGAAAAAAAAATCCCAGATGCCAATCTTATCTGCACCTAAATTCACCTAAGAGGAGCTAGCTTCCATTTACAGAATCACTGTACAGTAGAGCACTTCCTTGGATACTCCATGGGAATATCAAGATGTGGCTTTAAAATACACTCTGCTCAATTCTGAGCAAGGACTTGAACCAACATAGCCATTATCAATTTTCCAACTCATAAAGTATAGAGTAATCTTAGGTATTCTCTACTATTGAAACTGTTCCCTTTTGTATAAACTATTTAAATATTAATTAGATTGATATTTAAACTCATGTTTCCATATCCCATATGCATGCCCACTGGGCTTTTAGGATCACAATTCTGCCTCCGGCTCTGCTTTCTGAAAAGAGTTCTAAAGCCATTTGCCAGGAAATTATAATTTAGCCAACAGTGTCTTATGTAGACCCTTTTAACTTACCCTTCACAAAAAGGTGCACTTAACTGTTCATTCTTACCATCTTAAAAAAGGTTCCTCCCACTTGATCACAAAACCCCAAAAAAATCCTTTTCTAGAGAATGACAAAGTAAAGAGAAGGTCATGGGCTAGTTAATTCATCAGCTGCTTTGTTTGGCTGGAGCAAATGAACCTGGTATAGATCAGTTTCTTCCCACGTCCTTACTTTGTTAATGTATTCTGATTTGCATGTCAGTATTCACAGTATAAATTTGTTGCCCTGTATATTTACATTATCCTTCCTTTAAAGTCTCAAGCTTTATTGCAAAAAAACCCAGCTTTGAATTCAAAACATTTCCTACTCGTAAGGTAGTAGAACAAAGTTTAAAGATGCAAAGTATCCTCAGAAACTAGGGGTAAATAAAGAGTAAAATAAGGTAGCATTATTTTTACATCAAGTGAAAGATTTTTTAAAATGTGAGATTAGTGATATTTCATTCCCCTTTATAAATACTTCCAAAGTTCTCCTTTTCTTCTGACTCGTTCTGTATTTTTCATATCTACTTTCTCTTGCCTCATTAGCTTCTAAGCCTCCTCAGTTAAGTTGATCTAGAGCGATGATGGACCTTGAAGAGAAGCATTTGTTATTTTGATCTTATTTTTGACATTTGGAATTTGTTATGAAAAATTACTTCTTTCAAAACCCACCTCTGGCTGCTCCTGCTGAAACTGTTAAAAAAGCCTTCAAAAAAAAAAACCTGATTAAAACAGGTCCCTTATTCCATTCTACTGAGACCAGGGAAACTGGTCCTAACACTGATCACAAATTGCAGATGGCTTGTGGCACCCATGCTTCTGAGAAGCATGAAATAGTTATTTTGAAAGAAATACCTCAGAATTCTTCAGATAAATTATGACTTCTTTTATTTAAGAGGAATGTGAATTTGGAAAGAATAATGCACTAATGTTAATGGGATTATGATTATCTAAAATACATATTTAAAAGATCTCTTAATTTAAGTCATCATAGTTAAATTATTACAATTGGTTTTAACAATGTGAGAAATTTGAACCTCATTTTTATTCTGCTCCTTAAACCATTTGAATAGAAGGCCTAATACTGCATGGAACATTTCCAAAAGGGATTTTTTTTTTAATTCTACACTATGAGATTTGTTTAAATGTTTACATTAAAATTGTTCTGTACTCCAAGCATAAATACTGAAATTTTGGGAAGAAAATGCTGAAAATGCTATTAAAATGCTATAAGTGCGTCCATAATAATGACATCTCCTCATTCTTCAGTTTTCTTCTTTAAAGTCATGAGAGTGAGTCATGAAGAGTATTTCCCCCTTCTCCAGCACTTCAATTAATCCAAGTTACATTAGGCCTCCCCTATATATATATATATAAAGTCAGTTAAATCACAAGTCTGTTCTCTCTCTTGTCTTCAGAGAAAGACTTAAAATATAAAACAAACATCATTAGATTCAGCAATGCTTGGCCTCTCTATGAGCCTGCAACTACACGTGAGACATCACAGGCTGGTGAGTTGGGAGGCTGGTGATGATTTAAATCTCGCTATTGCAAGCTCTGACACAAAGGTAGAGGGGAAGGTAGAAGATTACACATGGCTTTTTCATCATTGTCTAGAATTACGCCTGCTGGGAAGTATTAGTATTTTTTCCTGTGACTCAACCATGACATTTAAATTGCTAGAGGATCAGAGAAGGTTTTAATCCTGTATGTAGTCTCTGCAGCTGGGCAGCTCCTTTAACTTAAGAATACAGAGGGCAATGAAGGCAAGGATAGCATTTTCTTTCTGTGCCCCAAGTTTGCCCACACATGCAGATGAGTGTCACTGGAACAGGTCCACTTGGTCATGAAGCTCTTCGTTACAAAGCATAAGGGAAAGAAGCATATACAGAAATAACTTGTTTAAATAAATCTCTGTTCTGACACTAATTGACAGTAGCACCCAAGGCCCGAGGCATGAACCAGTTATTATTAGCGTTTTTAACAGCACTGAAAGACCAACACGCTTCATAAGCCCAGTAGGATTCACATGATCATATTCTGAATAGCTAAACAGCCTGCGATTTTGGTGTCTCAAATGCATAGCAGACATCTAGGGGAAAGAGCTTATTAAGGGACCACCCCTTTTCTTCCTAAAGATAAAGCCTTATCTCCAGTAATTGGAGAGCCTGACTGCTCTGTGGTCTATTCCAGTTCTCTCTTCTGTCTGGTTAGTGTGGGTGCTCGGCATGGTTTTGTACAGCCACACTGTACTTCTCCCTGCTCACAAAGCTGGCTTGAGAGTTTCCTGCGCCCTCCCCCCAGCCCAGGCGCTGGTTCCCACCTCTGAGCCGCTGTTTGCTGCCTCTTCAGCTGTGCTAATTCAACTCTGTGGGCCACATTATAAATCAAATGAATTAGATGATCCAGCTTTAAAAGGAAAAAAAAAAGGAAAAAGAAAAAAACCCACCGCAATAAAACTACTCGCGCACACATGTGTACACACGCACAGATAAACTCAGACGTTTCACTGATCCAATTTACAGCTCAACCCACGAACAGCTGCACTCGCATAATCACGGGGACAGCGAGCCCCGATGAGGGAGCAAGAACAAGAGGGCAGAGCAGGCAGGAAACAGCCCGACTTAAAGTGGCTTTTCCACTGGAAAAAACCCCTCTGTACAGCTCGAGCCGCAGAGCCGAAGGCGAGCTGCAGCGCTGGCAGCGGCGCTGAGCGGAGCGGGGGCAGGAATTGTCTCACAGCTGGCAGGAACGCTGCAGGGCTCGCACCGGAAGAGAAGGTTCCCCTGCCAAGCGGCGAGGCGGCAGCAGCCCTGCCCGGAGCGCTGCCGCAGTGCTCCGTCCCGACAGGCGAGTGGCCTGGCTGTTGCCTTTTTAAGGGATTTCTTTCGAAAGTCAGATCATTTGGCAGATGCAGTTTAGCGTTTAGCCACGTGAACAGGCGAATGGAACGGAGACCGAGAGAAGATGACATCCAGTGTGGTAGTGGGAAAAGAAGGACAGTAGGGACAGGACCACTTTATAGCAACCCTTCCAACTGAAAGATTTGTAAGGAATATGCCATTTGTGTACACCAGCTGTTACCTTAGGCCAGACATAAGTTGAAGTAATGAGAAAGAAATGTAGGAATAGGAAGAGAAGCAAAAGCAACAGAGCTAAAAACAGAAAGCTATTGCAGTCCATCAGACATGAAAGAATATTATTTAGGAAATAACTCATTTGTGCCTGGTCTGAGCAGCTCAGTAATCTCTTTTAGCTACATTACTCTCTTTTTTTCTTAGTGTTACATCTTTAGTGCCAAAACCCAATAGTGCCTGCTGAGCATGCCATACCTTTGATGCTGTTTTCCAAACTCAAAAACTACCTGCCACATTACCGTCATACAAGATATGGTAATATGCTCAGAGTGTGCAACAGGAAAAGCAAATATCAGCCATATCCTAATAGTGTAAAGCCAACATATGAAAGCCCTGATCATTATAAATGGCCTTTTTCCAGCATAAACGTATAATGTTTTGCTGCATGATATGACAGCAGTCTGTCATTAAATTTTAATATATATATTTCTGAAGAACATAAACATGGAGAAGCACTCTCAGGCAGAAGATTTAGATGCACAATAATTAAAAGATAGAGCAAAATCAGTGATTAGAAGGCCAATGGCATATTTTTAAACACTTTATTCTTGACACCTTTCAAAATGATCTGTGGCTAACATTGCAAGTGGGTGACTATCAGTGTTAATTTTGTTATTTCTATTCCAAGAAAGACATCCTGGTAGTCTATTCATATATGGAGATGCTCAGCATATGCAAACTGAAAACCTCTAGACAACTTTTAGAAATATGTACAGCTATTTTAAAAGTTTCATCCAGGGAATGTTATTCTAGTGGCCCAAAATGAGAGCTCTCAATGTATGGGCATCACAGAGAGAGAGGCAGATGTAAAGATGCTGTTAAGATTAATATAATTTCCATTGTTCATTTTCGGTAAGAATGCTGGAAATTAGGGGTTCTCAAGACTACATTACATTCTCAAGACATTTGTGTTAACCCTCCCACAAAAGCTAAGTAAGAGACAAGATTTTGAAGTATTGAATGTTTCAAGCAGTTTTCAAACTATTTTTAATCTATTCTGCAGTTACTATCAAAGAATGATGGAGCTTGCTCATAATAGGATTTTTCCTAATTATATTTGACACATTAAGTGTTGCTTAACAGTTTATTATTACTTGTATTCAATGAAGCAATTAGCATTTATTTTTATTTTTAAGTATATTTTCCTAAAAGTGTTTTGCAATATTTTTCAAAATTAATTCGCCACCAGGGGGCAAAGAACTATTTCTCCGGGGGAACGTTTTTATATTGGTTTCATAGATGTGTGACCCTTCCAAGGTCCTTTTCTACTTCACAGTAATTGCAGATGTGATTAAAAAAACCCAAAACAAACGTGTGCAGACCTAAAAATACCTCAAAGGGACATCTTTACCATTTTTGCCAACTTTGACTGCTCTAAGGTTAAGACAACAGCTGGAGAGAGAGCGAGCTGGAGGACCAGAAGAGGTGGTACAAGATGGCTGGGACACGAGCGCTGCTTTGGTGCTCTGTGCGCGTGGCTGTTCTGCGCCTCTGTCAGGAACACGAGGTGCTGTGTCTTGGCAGAAAGAAATGACAAACCATCTAGGCATTAAATCAGGTTACAAAGTAACTCAGTATTGTAAACAGCATCATAACACTTGTCGCAGAACCATAGAATCCTTCTATTTCAGCTGATTTTAATTCCTTGCTCAATGCTGTCAGTGCTGTTTTGTTTCTGCTTAGTCCCTACTGTTTTTTGCTTTGCCAGAGATGACCTGATGTGAGGAATAATTAAAAATAGAATTTGATTTTGCAAATGAGAAAACCATTTTTAATATCACCCGGAAATTGTCTATGAAGATCATCATACAATTCCATTTGTCAGTACATAACACTTATTTCCCATTTATTAATGTGGTAGGTATGTATGTTAGTGACATTTGCTAAGGCACCCTCCCAAGAAAGGAACTAGCACAAAAAAATATTGGAGAAAAGAAAAAGGATCAAGTAAATCCAAAACCAAAACCACATCACCATAAAATAAACTGGTATGACCATGCATAGAGAGACTGTGCAACCAGCAGCACAACATGCCGGCAGTGCAACAGAAGAGCCTGTTACAGCAAACACATGTAGGAATTAATCATGGACAGCATTTGGTTTGTGGGATATCTTTTCAATAAAATGATTGAGTCCGTTCAGAGAGGAAACTGAAAGCTGTGATGGATGAACATAGAACACACTGTTTACTCAAAACTGCTGTTTCTGTACCATAGGGGGTTTTAGGCAGTAAATTGCTGTCCTGTTCAAAATTAAGGATAATACTTTGAAATTTGCTCAGGATGTTCAAAATATTTTCTTCATAAAATAAATTTCAAGTAGAAATAGTTTTAACACTTCAGGATTGCGTTAACAAAGTAGTCATACTCACTCTTACACAGTGCAAAACCAGCAGAACTAACTAAATATAGGATAACCACTAATATGATGTATGTGTACAAGTGTCTTTCTAAGGAAAAGCCTATCAAAATTCTTCAAATTCCCCTATAAATTTAACAGTGCGCTTAATTGTGACAGGAAAAAAAAATCCATAGAATTCTCATCCACAAAATTATATACAGATATTATATACAAAATTATATACACCAGTCTGGATTGAATAATCACAACTACACAGCAGAAAAAGTACATTTGTAGAAACTAAAATAAAGAAATGAGGTTTGATTATTCCCTGCTTATATTTACCAAAGGGCACCTTTGAAATCCTGCCCACAGGTACAATTGCAAACATATCTGCTAAAATGAGCATTATAATGTTTGATATAACTTTTCTTACATTTGTATCATGTCAAGTAAAGATATATTTACTTCATGACTCACTTGCTTTTATTAAATTAAAAGTTCAGTGTTAAACATGCCACAGATCTTGCTGGTGGTGGATTATATTTGTGGTTTCTTCACATCACATAAATGGCCGAAATCCTTCCTCTGCCTGCACAGTTGTGATTTCCATTTACTCTCAAGGAATATATTTCTAGAGCAGGGCATGTTACTCTTATTATAAAACATTATTTTCAGAAAAACAAATTACTGTCCAAAGCACTTTCTTTGCCAAAATTCTACAATGTATTTCTCACAAAATCCCATTACCCAATACAATCTCTCTAGTAAGTAGTCTTTAACAGGGCTTTAACAGCTCTCAACCACGTGGGGATTTTGTTGTCGTCGTTGTGACTAGATTTTGCTGTGGTGTGAGTTTTATTCACTACACCACGGACTAAAACAATAGAAAAGTAAAAATAAAGATTTCTCATACTAAGAACCAGTCATGGAAGATAAAAGGTGCCCTAAACATGGAGAACCCAAGTGGTCCAGATCTGACTAGAAGTGGCTCATTTCTGGAGTTCCCTTGAAGCAACATATTCTCAGACAAAGCAGGACTGCTGTTAATAGTAATTCATAATCTCCTTAAGCATTATTTTTTCTTAAAATTTTTGACTTTCAAATTCTAAAACCTAAATAACTGAACTTCTCTTGCTGCTTACTTTTTTTCAGAATCACTGCAGTCATGTAGAAATATTTCATGTTCTGTCAGTGCCCTTTAATCACGTTTTCTTCTTCCTCTATTTGCATTCTCTCTCGTCTCTCCTGTATCTACTGTGTTGTGCTAGCAAATAAATATTAAATATGTTGTACTCATTTAGGTCTTAACTAGGCATTCTACTCACATAACAAATACTTCTTCTGTAGGCAAATATTAAACAAAGAATATGTAATATAGAGTGTTATTTAGCAAAATATATTTAATGAATTCTATCAAGTGAGAGGTATAAATATTGACTTCTCCTCCATGTGGCATGTACAGGAAGAAATCACTTAGTGGATGCTCTTGGTACATGTTCTTGGTCACTGGTAGGCTGAGGAGGTGGCTTGCAGAGCACAGAGTAGGAATGCACACGAGCTTGTTACCTGGATCCACCTCTAAGTAAGTAGTACTATTGAGTCCTACCTTCAACGCAAAGTATCAAAAAGTTACAAAACACACACACACCATTTAGCAGCTTGCCAATAGTATGGCAAACCTCCCAACATCAAGACTATCTATGAAAACTGGGAAAAGCAACCACCCTTAATAGCTGCTAATGGAAGTGGTTAATTAAATTACAGATCCACTAATTTGTTTCCTTGCGTCCCAGAGACCAAACAAATATTCTCTCCTTTCTTGACCCATAATGCAAGCTTCAAAACTCTCTCTGCAAATAAAAAGGAATTTGGTGTCCCTTGCATGCCTTTAGGATATCCTTGAATATAAATATTAATGCCAAATAATAGCCCACTTGTCTTTATTTCACTTAGCCCTGATATGCTTTTATAGTCAAATTATATTTTTCGTCTTTACCTTTGCTTCAAAATATTTTTGAAACACTAAACAAACGCCAAGCTAGCAGAATTTTAGTCAGTGCTAGCTCCAAGTGCTGTTACCTCTGTCTACAGGGCAGCCAAGAGCTCCATTATATCCCTTAAACACCATTTAAGCTGAGCCGGTGAGTTATTCTCGCAGCACGTTGGAGGAAAGGGCAGCAGGAATCCTCCCCGCAGTACCTCCCGCTGGCCACAGGCTGCCCTCCCACAGCTTGCATCACGCCATTTATGACGGGGCATTAATGCCACCAGGCTCGGGGACTGCAGTCCCACCGAACCCAGGGCCAGGAGGGTCCCAGCTGACAGCAGGGCATGTGCACACTGTGCAGGCACAGCAAATCAAACACGTGGCAGGTGAAGCCATAGGCTGAGCTGCTGTCTGGGGCTCATTGTACATGGCCACCATACAAGACACAGAGAACTTTTATGCTGGATGCTCCATGTTCCAAGGGATGTCTGTCAGTCCTGGCTAAGGAAAGGCATGGCACCTGTCCTTCCCTGCACTGTGTGCTGTGAGATTTTTCTGCAGGGAGCTTCTGAGAGCACAGGAACTGCCAGTCTGCCTGTTCTTCAGCCTTAGGAACCACCAGCAACTCAGCTGCCCCTTCCTGCTGCTTTGTGCAGCCTTCTGTCTCCCACTCCCATCCACCCCAGCCCCTCTGCATTCCCCTGCTGCTGCTCCAGCACCCGTGCCGGCCTCAGCCTTGGCTACGGAGAAAGGACCTGAGCGTATCTGTCCTCCATTGGCACACACACCTGCAGAGCGACACCCAGAGCTGGGGCCCCTCTTGCTCACTCCTGTTTTGTGCCAACAGCCACTCCTGATGACTTTCCCAGGAGACAAAAACTGATTTAGACCATGCAGCTTGGGAACAAGTGTTAGGTAACTTTCCAAAGGCTAGTCATAATGGATGAGTTCTAGCCAAAAATCATACATTCCAACTTTCTCAGCTCCCCTTTAACAAGTTACCTTTTCCTTTAAAGGACTCTGGGGCAAACTCAGCCTATTTTGTCAGCAGATCCAACTGAGAATGGATCAAGTACTCTGGACATGAAAAACAAGCCAAAACAGGTCAGTGCATCTGGGAACATCTGCCCTCTGAAGACCTGACAGAAGCAACAAAGAGCCCTCTAGATGCTGTAGCTCTTGGCAGGAAAAGGAAGAAATGTGTCCTTATATTTTTCTGAAATTTGACATTGAAGAATGCAGGGCATTGAAACACAAAAGGTAAAAAATAATTTGGTTTTCTGTTTAAAAAGATTATCTGTGGGCTTTTTCATCTCTGTTTTGATTTTGAAAAATTTTTACTTACCCCTTTGGGTACATATGTGATTGTTAGTGTTGTCTGGTTTCCCAGGAGTATTAAAAGATGTAACCTAGGCCTTTTTGCAATTACAAAAAAAGCAAGTGAACTTGCCACAGCTGTGTGCTGTGTTCAGGCCCAGTAGGAAAGTCTGCCCCCACTCTCCACGCTGCTTTTCCTGTTCCCACTGGGCACAGGACTAAAATTCACCAAAGTGACAATACCTCCATAACTACAGTACTTCCTGCTGTGCCAAAATCCCATCATCTCTACAGTAATTTTAAAGTACAGGAATATTGAACACAAAACCAATCTGGAAAGAGGCACAAGAGCAGCAATAGGTCCCTTCTGAGCTGGAATTTCTGTGTGTCTTAATAGAAAATGTTAAATACTGTTGTAATCAGAAATCTACTGCTGTTGTTACTTCATGGCTCACTATTGAAGATAATAGCCTGTTAATTTACATTTAAAAACAGATTTGTCTTATGGAAAAGAATATTCAGTGAACATTAACAATAGTATGTACAGGACAACATCATGTTCAGACACACCATATCCTCCATATTAAGGACTGTACAGAATAGCAATGGCACTCAAAGTAAACTGTAAAATGGTGGTCATGATGCTCTCCTGGATATCATTTAATTACACTTCAGTTATTCTGTGGTTGATTCATTCACTCTTTTACCCATATTTTTGAAGACTGTCTCCTGAAACTGCACCACACTCAAGAAAATCTTGGATACGCCATCAATCTACATGCCTGTTAATAGAGTGATCTCAACCTAAAAGGAAAGGAATCAGACTGGTCAGTTTAAATGTCTAAATTGCCTTTAGCCATCAGCTCTCTCAGCCAGAGAGCTGTAATTACCATGAAACACCCAGGGAGGCACTTACCATTGTTGCTTTCTTTTTGTACTAGTCTGTTACATTTGGAGTTATGACAGATTATACTACAGTTACTATAAAGTAGTATTTCCCAAGTGAAAAGACTCTTCACAAACTATTGTCTTTCTTTCTGTTTTCATTTTTGCCAGTAAGAGACCAAAACATTTGTTATAAGGAGAAAGAGGCAGCATAAAGATTTATTTTGGAAAGCAGATTTTGTAGCTGAAGAATAAGCAAATTGGATCTTACTGTTTTCTGGTTACATTTTGCCTTTTCACAGTAAGTAAAACAAAATGGTGGTTTCTCAGCTATTATGATTTTAAAAATACAGTATTTAATTAAATCTTTTAATAGCAAAGTGTTGTACCTGCACCCTTTGTGTTTTTTGTAGATCTGAGGCTTGCCAAGTTTCACTCAATTAGAAAGAGATCAGTCATTCCAGAAATGAGAGCAGTTTTCTGGAATATCTCCATAAAAAACAACATTGAATAACTTAACTGGATGTAAGAACTTCTAAATAATAAGGCATTACAAGCCAGTTTTTAATCTTGGTCTTTTAAATTTGGCGCATAAATATACCATTTAATTCCTTCCTCATTTAACTTCAGAGACAGTCTTAAGTACATAACACCTCTGAACATTAAATAACACTCACAGTAAAAGGCACTTTAAGAGGAATTTTGGTCTGAAATAGCTTTTGCTACACTCAGTCAGTGCTGAGCACCTGATGGCGTAAAACACATGGATCTTTCCCCAGTATTAGTTTCTCTTTAGTTATGATAATGATTTATTGTACCTCTGAGTCCTGATTTGGAGTTCTGTTTCACTGCCACCTCAGAAGACAATGCAGTACCAGCAACAAAATAGACACACAGGTAGAAGAAAAAATTGTGGGTAAAGGATATCTTAGAGAAATCAGTAAAAACTGCACTAGGCATCTAACTTTTCAGGAAAACCCTAGAGAACTGAGCAGAGCAGGACAATTTTTTTTTCTATTCCTGAGAAGATTAAAAAGATTAAAAAGACATGCTGAGGCTCAGATGCACCAGATTAGACAAATAGCCTATGTGTAGGTGAGAAAGAGGAAGACAACTGTTACACAGCACTAAATAAATGAAGAGCATTCTTCAGTTACAGAAAGGTAAAGCTGCAGAGGGATGGGTTTCCTCTAAGAAATCAAAAAGATGTGTGATGCTTTATATGTACTAGACTGTAAATCCATAAAGAGATGCAATTGAGAAACAAAACTGAAGGCTCTATAGAAAAACCCACAAAATACTGTCAGAGTAGATTTGCAAGAAGTCACATAGAAGACTGCACAAAGGCTTGAAATAAAATATAGACCCAAGCAGCCTCTGGGCAAATCCATTATATTTGTAAGAAGTAAAACAATTCTGCAAAAGTCTGTGGACAACGGCTGAAGAGGGGCAAAGAAGAGCAAGAAAGAATCAATTGCAGCAGAAATTTTGTGGATTATCACTTTGGATCTGAAAAGACTATATATGATTTGCATTTGGATACCATACATAAATTATACTATATTTGAAGTCCCAGAAATACTTTTGAAATTAAATTATAATTATATTGAGTACAAACCAGCAAAGCTCATCTCATAGGAGCTGTGCTGTGGGGAATGTGAACTGCAAGCCTAGACAAGACAAAATTTAGAAAATCTAATATTTGCAGGGGTTTCAAAAATGAAACAGTCTCTTTTTTTAGTTCTGAAAGTGTCAGATACTAGATGATAATGCAAATTATGAAGAAAAACACAAGTCCAGAAAGCAAAAACATAAAGAGAAAGCAGAACATAATGAGATAGAATAGAGAAGTAACATAGGAGAGGTAGCTTATGTGCATCCTTTTCTTTGAGATGTTGAATGTCACTCATACTGTCGGAATAACTGTACCCAAGCAGAGTTAGCCAGATAATTTATATGTTGGTGCAAGAGATACAGTATCAAAGGTATGCCAGACAGCTCCCTCCTGGGAGCCTGTAGCTTGGGAACAGCTGATAGGAGTCGCTCTCCCATCCAAGAGAGAATGCTGACACTGCTTGGGAAGGTACTTAGGATGAGTGTAAAGCATAAATTCTAAAAGATGTACATGCCTGTCTGTTAATAAAGGCTACCATCTCTTTTTACCCTCCAGACTGAAATAACTGTGAGGTTGATTTCACTGAGAAATGAAGAATGGAGGAAGATTTGGAAAGTATACTACCAAAGACATGAAAACCATCTCACCTGGCAAGGAGGACCAAGACCCTGACAGGAAGAAACTTTGTGGAGTTTCAAGAGTATTCAGCAAATCCAAGTGGAAAATCCTTCACCTGTTGACACAACATGGGTATGACTGAGGGCCATTTCAAACAAGCTGATTAAAACATCCTATAAATCATCATCATACATCAGCACATTTGCTGCATGTGCCTGCTGAAATCTCCACTGTTGTTTATTAGGATATCACCAAACTGAATAAACAGGTAAGCTGTAATCCAGAGAGCCATTGCCTACTGCTGACTAAAGGAAGCTCAGCACTAGGAGGCCGTGGCACTGAAATCAGTGTTTTAGGGAACTGGACCAAAAGCTTAGGTGTAGTAGAGAAAAAATTGCCTTAGGCCATGGAAGAATTATCACAGTGATATATTGTCTTACCTACTGGATTACTACAGTCATAAAAGAAACTTCTGTGAACAAATAGTCCTCTAACTGACAAATCAAGAAACTGTCTAACAAGAACTGTAGAGATGAGTGAGCTCTGGGGCAGAAAGACTGATTCTTGCAGTGGACATTGAAGGCATAGGAGACAAGCTCTGGCAGGTGGTAGAGGATATTCACCAAGCTGATTCGGTGGACATCTTTAAAAGACATATTTTATCATTATGAATCAAAGAAAGACTTATAAATTAATGACAGGCTGAGGGGACATGGTCTACACAAGGAACAAGTCAATTCTAAGTTCATACAAAATCCCATGTTAGGGTGGAGGAGTAATGTGATAACAAAGCTCTCTCATCATTAAAATGAGTGAGACACTTTCAGTGTGCTCTTCTGTCTTGAAGAACACTGAGGAAGCAGAATTGTTTCAAAAGGACAGGTCAGTGTTTAAGAAGCCTGTGATCTTTGCTTTGTGCTTTTGCTTATGGAGTTAGGAGTTTTTCCAGAAATATCAAACAAAACATTGGAGAGCCTTCTTGCCTTCCAGAAAAGATAAGGAACAGATTACAAATCTGATTGAGTCTTCTGATTTGTCTTCTACAGTGTAAAGGAAGTTATAAGGTAAAAATAAATGCCATTGAATCAATGACCAAGTCTCATAATAATATAAAGGAAAACCTCAGGACACAAACAGAAGCTATTTGGAGAGTCAGTATCCAGGAACTATCTATGAATGACTCTGGAAGGAGCAGATTACCATTGTGGAGCTGAAAAATGTGAGGGGAACGACCATTCTGGAGAGTCTCATGAGTTCCTGTTCCAAACCAGGGGATCTTGGGACACATAGCCTGAGCCAAAGGTGAAAAGCCAACATCTGACCTACATCAGACATACATCTGACCAGACCACATCTTAAGAGCCAGCTGTGGGGATTCAGAGACACAGACTATGCTACACCAGCGAAGCAATGCCCCTTTATTACACAAGTTCACCAGTATTTATAGGTCTCTATGTTCCATACAAAATTTTCTACTCACACCCCTTTGCCCCAGTCCCCTCAGAAGCACAATCTTCTCGATTATCCTTCTTGCACTAGTAATGTCCTTGTTATCTCTTTCACCAGCAAAGTCCTTGTTACATCTTCCCTCGTCAGAGCAGGCAGCCTCAGAGGGTCAGAGTGATCACAAATGATGTCTTCACTTCTGTTCTTGCCTTGAGTTCATCTCTCCCTCAGCTTTCACTGTACCAGGGCCAAAAGGTCTGCAGTGTTACCCAGTCCAGCTTCTGTAGCTATCTGGTCTTCCACACCAGCAGTCTCTTTGTCAAAAGCTTGTTTCTTCTTTCTGGTTGTAGAAACATGAACCAAACCAAGAGCTGTCAGCCAGTTTGCTCTCCAGGCTGCTTGACTTTGTAGAACCTTTTGATTTCCTCACTCAGTGTTCTCAGATTTAACACCAGTGATCCCTACATGGTCTGAAACCAGTTTTGAACATCTTGCCAGGAATGTGCACTTCCCTACAGCATTTAAGACAACAGCAGCCATCAGAATCGGAAAAGCAAGTTCCCCAGGGAAAAGTCCAGCAATCTATGCCACACAAATGAAGCAGATAACAGCTGGTGTCCAAAAATAAGCTGAAAATTACCCTAAGTTTATATCTACATGTATTTATATTGATATGGAATTTTAAAAATCCATACTTCATATTATTTACAGATGGATTCTGTCTACATATATATACATCTATGTGTGTATATATACATTCTATAGAGAAGCTATTTTTATAAAAAATTCTATTTTTACAGACCTTTTACAAGGATTTGGGGTCTTGATCCAAATCAGATGGTCTACTAAGATGGGGCAACAAAATTGCCACTGAATGCCTAGAATGAGGACAGCACTGCCCACATTTGTGCATCTCCCACCAGGATCATTTTGCTTCCTCATCAGTACTTGACAGTGTAGAGACATATGTAGATAAGTAGTCAAAAGAGGAAGCCAAGTTCACAGCAAATTGACACAAACGTGAATGCAATAGGATCATAAAAGTTCTGTAAAGTATGCCCAAGAGAAAGAAAGACCACAACTTGATGCTGGAGACCAACATGCTGAACACAGCCTTTTCACATTGTAATCCTCATTGATTTGAAAATCGTATCAAAATTGTTAGTTTTTTATAAATATCAATAAGTATATTTAAGCAGCCATGAGACAGCATGTTATATATACAACAGCAAACAGAGGCTCAAAAGGCGTAGAGGTAGTGCTTGTCACACACAAACTGCAGTAGGGTGAAAGATCCACAGTTTCTGATGGAAAAGGAGGAAAATTAGTAAGATCCTGAATTTACAAATTCCAAAGCAGAAGAGGCTATCAATAAGCCAGAGGATGATCAGCTAATATGGGGAGAAGACTATGCACAGAACACACAAAGTGAAACCCTGTGGGTGTTCACTCTACAAGCACTCAAGTGCAGGCTCCATAAAATTGAGACCAAACTGGCATTGACTGAGCACTGTTGAAATACACTTCCTTCTTTTAGAGGGGAAAGGTGTTTGGATCTGGCACTTCAAAGTTTTCAGTCTTCTGCTTTCAAACCGTAAGTCAGGGTCACTAGTTGCTAGATGCCTGACAGAATGAGGATATTTCTCTTGCCCTTGCAGATTTCTCTCTCCTCTCTGTGAGAGCTTAACTTTCAATAAGAACTAAATTCTTCTCTCTTTCACTAGCATGTAAGAATATGGATTAAGTTGCAAAATTTAATACACCAAATAGATGAAAATGTCAGTGTTCACTTTCATATTTCTTTTTTCTTAGCAGTAAAATAGGGATAATAAATTTAACAATACAGCTCACATGATTCATTAGGCTTCATTAAGATTTCCACAGATTGTATTTTTTAGCTACGGAGTGTTATTATTTTTATCTCTCTCCCTCTGATAAAGGGATTTAGAAGGTTTTTCAGCATATTTCTTATCACATTGGCCTTTTTATTTCTTAAACTCAGACGTTCAGGAACTGGTTCTTGACAGCTCTGTATAATATCTGGGTTGATAAAGCATCTTGAGACTCCTCTTGGACAGTTCCAAGTGTTTTATGCATGCACTACAATTAACATTCTTTGGTTTAAATTACAATACAACCCCAAATCCTAGCCCCTCAGCTGAGAACCACAAATACATTTGTGCAGATAATCTGGAGGGGCCTGCAATTTGAGAGTCTAAACTCACATTTGCTAGAAGCTGTATGTAAGGAACATTGTTAATGTTGTGAAGGCACATACTTGAAAGTTAAATACCAGAATTGGAACCAATTCCAGAAGAACTTACTTCCTGTTGACTTAACATTAATGTCTAGATACAAAAGTAGGAGGTTTGCACTGGTCACTTAGAAGTTGCTTTACAGGGCTTGCTCACCTGAATATTACAGTACCTTCATGTATTAGCACATATTTTCCAATTCTTTGTGAACACTTCTTAATTCAACACACACACACACCCGTTAATGCCATGACAAGCCCACTGTATGCTCTATAGATCCCTTTGCTCAAATAATTGAGTTTATTATTTACATGCCAAAATGAACAGATTTATGGAATTTATGCAGTGAAGTTTCCTTTTGTACACAATAATATTCTAGACCATGTGGACAATTTTAGGGCTTTAAATCACCAGAAGAACTACTAACAACTCTTTATGATACCACAAAATGACTGTATTGTGCTCTGGCTGTAAAAAGCTGATGTGAAAATTACAGCTGAGGTTTTACCTTGGTTGGGGTTCTTTTCCTTTCATTTGTGTTTTCGGGCTAATCTGAGATGGATTTTCACCATGACATAACAAGCAGTGACAGCAGTTGAACAGAACATTTCTCTATAATGAAAGTTTATACCCTTCAGTTTGGCTAATTTTGAACTCAAGGAAGTTCCTTAGCAAAATAAAAATCACTATTTTTTTATTAAAACAAGTTCAAAAAATTATTATATATAAACATTTTATTAAATATTTTGAACTCCTTTTTTCCTGACTTCTTTGCAAATTTTGATCTGGTAAAAAACCTTTCATAAAGGAAGCTCTAGCAGGCTACAGGGATAAAATATTTCCCCTACTTACTGGTTACTCTCTCAGCACTATCAGGCTGCATTATCTGTTACAGCTTTTCTTCACCTGCTGTTTTTAACCCTAAAATTTTCCCATTACAGAGCACCCAGCAATGCTCTATGAAGCACTCATATACCCAATTAAGCTCTACTTCACATGCTCCAGCAGGTCTTACATGATATACAGATGCCAGCTTGACCTTCTGCCCATTCTGTACATGTGGGAGCACTGGGGGGATGGATTGTAAAAAAAATCTCAAGGCCCTAGTGCAGACAACCTGACCCAGCCTTCCTCCCCAGCCCAGGCAGAAGGACCCTGAGCAAGCTCCTTGAATGCTGTCTTGGCATCCTACTAAAGGCACAAGGAAGGGTGCAGTAAACATTCAACAAATGGCTGTAAAAATATGATCCAAGATGAAAGTTGCAATGTAACATTCAAATCTATATGCCATTTTCTTTTCCCTTTTTTTTTTTTTTTTCTGGCAGGGGGAGGGTGGAGAGATATCAAATTGCCCCCATCTGGGTTGCTGAGTAAAAGCACCTTTTTTGCATTCTTGAATTTAGATTTTTTCAAAATGCTATTTTCCATCCCTAAATTTATAGGGCAAACTAGATACTTCATTTAGATGAGCAGCTTTTGGGCATGAATGACAACAACTGTACATATGGATTTTTATTATGCAGATTAAATACTCTCTAATTACACATAGTGGAATACTTCATAACAGTCTGCTGTGTTATGTCAATAATCCATTAAGATATGAATAGATGCTTGGTAAAACTTCTGCTGAAAGCAAATGAGCGTTTATAATCTTATTGGAGAAAGAACAACAATCCTATTGACAAGAGCCTGATGGGATTGCAGGGATAGTCTCATGAGCTGCACTTGAAATCCAAAGAAAGGTCCTGTGATGCTGACAAACTGTAAACTGCAAACTAAAGAAAGCACAGAACTTCAAAAGTAAACTTCTTTTTTTCTAGATTAATTTCTCATGTAAGTAGGAGCAGCTCCATTAAGCCCTGTGATGCTTTGTCTCTCCTTCCCATAAACAAGTTTAGATGTAATTTTCAGTGTTTTCTGTCTCCATCACATAGTTAACCATACAGTGATAACTTTTGAGATTCTGTCAGCTCGGAGCTAGAACAAGGACAGTTTGAGTCAGGAGATGATTCTGGAAGAGATAAGAAGGTATCAAAAGTACCCATGCTCTCTTCCACAGTTTCAGAATCACAGAATAATGTCCTGAGTTGGAAGTGACCCACAATGATCATTGAAGTTCATCTCCTGGTGTGCACAGGACATCTCAAGAGTCACACCATGTGCCTAAGAGCATTGTCCAAACACTTCTGGAACTCTGTCAGGCTTGATGCTGTGACCACTGCCATGGGGAGCCTGTTCCAGTGCCCAGACACTGTCTGGGTGAAGAAGCTTTTCTTAATATCCAACCTAACCTCCCCTGACACAACTTCATGCTGTTCTCTCAGGTCTTGTCACTGGTCACCAGAGAGAAGAGATCAGCATTTGCCCTTCTGCTTCTTCCTGTGTCCTCTGTGCCTGCTCTTACCACCTTGCTGACGCTGGGTCAAGCAGTCAGGGAAACTGGTTAAAAAGGGACAGGAAGACTAAATCAGAAAGGAGGGATGATATTCAAAAATCATGTTGATCAGAAACAGACATATTAGAACACTGATCTGAATCCTAAGCACAACGAGGTACAAAACAAATCAAAAATAAAGTTATTTGTAGTTTATATTAACTGACCCAAGAGCAGCAAGAGGTATTAACATAAAAACACTAAAACTCATCAACTACTAATATAACTATCCTGTAATATCCTTTTCAAACTGAGTATGCTGCATCTGCTTGTAGCTCCAGTTTGACTACAACATAGATGTGTCTCCCCTCCATGCCACAAAGTATTCTCCTTTCTTTCCAGAGTCCTATGTAACTGTCGCTGGAGCATCTAGGCATGCATTTTCCAACAAATACATGCAGAGGAAGATGTACTTTCTCAACATTAATTGCTCTGAAGAGGTAGCAAGAAAAAGCAGCATGGCCTATCTGTGTAGCAGTGACCGGTGCAAGAGGAAGGAGCCACTTGACTCAGGGCAGACACAGTGGCTGGCAGACCTGGAATCAGCCAGACAAGAAACCTGAGGGCAGAAAGTCAAGACAAAAGGGAGAATGGGAGGCAGGAGAGACTGGATTTAAAGACCAGTTGGCTTTAGCCTGTGGGGAACATGATATTTGATTAAGAGCTACATGAAGAGGAGTGACTGAGTGCAATGAGGTTTGTCAGGACTATCAGAAATACTCATGAAGTGAGATCTGCAGTCACAGGTAGTGCATTTCATTAAATCAAATTATGATGGTTTGGAGAAAAAGGGGTTGGACAGGCAGACACTTCTTCACATCTTAAATAGGGCAATCTTTAACATTAGGTACAAGTGCTAAGATTTACTGGCCATGAGAGTCAAAATAGATACAAGTTCATGAAAGACTGGAGTTACACAAAACCCCATTTGTGAAACTTCCTAATTTTAGGGAGCTTGATTTTTCAACCTCAGTAGAGTTATCATTATTTACATGTGTGTAATATACCTGTGATTCCTGTGTGATCCCCAGAAAAGAGTAGTGAGAATGTAGGGGATACCCCAACATTTCAAATGAGCAATTTGGGATAGTTCTTGAAAAAAACCCTTCTTTTGCTTTGATAAAGTCACTCAGTATATTATGCAAAAATAAAAGGGGGAAGGAGATGTTTTGTCTTTTGATCCATCATTTATTGGGTCCCTTACACACAACTGGTAATACACGTCAAATGTATTTTATTAGCTGGAAACACAGAGCAGTTGGGTGGATCTTTTCACTGGCATTAAGGTAGGTTACATTTCTGCTCTTACCTCATTAAACTTTATTGCTAGTGCTTTGGTTTACCAGGATAAAATTTGTTACTCTCCAATCCTGAGTAGATTAAATAGGATGCTTTTTAGGTTGTTTAATTTCACTGTATTCCTCTCCTTTATCTCAGTATTGTAGTCTGTTACTAGTTTTGAATAAAGCAGCCTCCAGATGAACCAAATAAAGTTTATTTACAATCTATTAGCAATAAAAACCTACACAAAGAAAAAATAAATACAGGTTGCTTTTATTTGTCTTTTGATTTCCAAGTCTTTGGAGCATACATGAATATGGCTTGTAGCATTGTTCTGCAGGCAGGGACTTACTTCAAATTTAATTAAAGTTGGAATTCCCGCTGTAATCATATGAATTTAAGAGTTAGGGCTGTAAAAAAATTGCTAAATATTTTCTGACTCTCAGCTGAATTGTGAGTTATCAACACTGAACTGCAGAGCTGCATGATTCACTGTGAAATTGATTTTATCACATGGTTCCACAATGCATCCTACGGGGTTTTTTTCATATTTTCCCATGCATTTTTAATGTGTTGCCTGATCTTTGGGTACAAATTCCTTTCCCTTCAGCAAATTCTTACTTTCTAAACACCTGAGCAGTTTCAAGCACCTGATATTTAATTTTCATCAGTCTTCTAGGGAAATATTTTTGCCTCTCACATGCTGAAATTATATACTTCTGAAGTACACTATTCAATCTCAAGCCATGAGGAGTTGAAGGACTAAAAGCTAGATCACTGTCATTATAGACAGAAGTAGATGTAATTTTCTTATAAAACTCAGTGCTTGCTTCTGTCACTGACGAGACAGTAACAGGTATTCACCATTTAAATGTTTACACTTTCATTAAGAGAAAAAAGGTAAAAAGTTTTTTTAGAACCGAATTTAGTAGCAGTATTTTCAAATTCTGCTACTGAAATTCTCTCACAGGCCTTAAATGCATTTCTTCAGACACATTCATTCTGCTGACACCGGTGTAATTCCACACTGTAACATATTTTAATGCTTTGCAAAATCATGACCCTACAGGTGAAGAATTCCAAAGCATCTTAACTCTAATGTAGCTAAAATTCTGTTTTAAAAAAGAAGTGACTGTGATTCTAGATATATGTGTGTACATGTATACAGATATATAGATAAAGGTCATTTGACAAATCAGCTTTTATTGATACTTGTTTGGAAGGATATATACATGCACACATGACTAGCTGAGTTTTATAGAGGCTCTATTGTCCAACCATACAGTGGCCAAAACACAAGTATTTTTTAATGATCAGGATAACCACACTCCCTATTTACTTGGGTAATTGGCTAAATGGCATAATTCAGCTTCATATTTAAAAAATGAGGGGTCTATATCAAATAATTTGAGATAAATCATGGACTGCTTGAAGGACTGTAAACAATTAATAATGATAAATAGACTGCAATTTGTTGAAATAGATGCAAAGAGGTATCTGGGGAGATACTGAAGACATCAGTGTTGAAACAAATTTACTATAAGCATAAATGTTCTAAAAGGGGCAGTTGATTAAATGAGTAAATGATATATCTTTAAATTTCAATGTAAGTGAAGATGGGGGGAAAGAACCATAGTAATTGAAAGAACGTAGCAGCATGAGGTTACTTCAGCGGAAATGTAAGATAATAATATAAGAAAGATTAATTACAATCATAATTATCTTCTCCTCACACAATTATCTTCCTATATAGTTATTGTTTAAAATATTCAATAACTTAAGGCACTGCTGGCTTCAGGAGCCTGATACACAGGTTGTTAAAATGAAAGGAAGCCCTTCCCTTAACGTCAGTAACTTTGGATCCAGCCTTACAAAAACTTTTGTACTTAGGATGGAGTAAATGTAAAGAGTAATAGAAACAATTAAAGATAACGTGATCAAATAATGGCAAAATCTCCCTGTAGTGGCACAATAACACCACAATGCTAATTAAGTCACATCAGTATTTGTGTGGAAGTTAGGGTAAAATGCTTCAGGTAACCTTACATTGTGTAGTTTTCTTCTGCCATCATAGCAGGAGTACACACAGCAAAAATTCTGGGATTATTACTTAACATGCAAACTTCAGAAAAACAAGTAATTTTTTCTATGAATTTTCTTCATGTTGGAAGACAGAGCTATAGGAAGTCAAACAGTTGAAGAGAGGCCTATGTTAAAATACAAATGTATGATATTTAATTTTCAAATAATATAATCGTCCCGAGTCTGATGTGCTAAGCATAATAAATGAACAAGCATGCAGTACTCTATGCATAAGCAAAAATAAATCAGTGCAAAGTCCCTGCAATTCATCTGGTCAAGAAGACTTATTAGACAAGGTCAAATTATATGAAAATCAATCTTCATAGACTGAATCTGATTTGCATTAGTAGAGAAATGTTTACCATAATTCCAAATCAAGAGCAAGACTCTACAGTAATTCCTTCATCCACGCTCATGGTCTGTCATACCTAGGGACACGCTGCTACACAGGCTGTGCTTGTGCTTGGCTCAGCCAAGGAGAGTGGTGCAGAAATGCAGCTCTAAGCAGACATGGAAATCATTTTTGTCTGACTTTGGGGAGAAAAACCCTGTCCTGAGTTAACCTAAACCCATTTTTTAATCAATTAGAAACAAGTCTAACAAGATATATTGTTTCCCTCTGTCCTCTCTTATGTCTCCAACTGTAAGGAAATCTGCTCTCCAGTCCTTCCCACTTGACTAGATAAGGAATTTTACTTGATCTCCCATTTCAGAGAGCTATGCTAGACATGGTCTTCAGTCTGCAAGTAGCTTGTCACCCTGCAATAAACTCATCTTCCTCAGTTATGTGGGCTGTATTCAGGTGTACCTATAAATCTAGTCTGAAAAGTATTCAGGAATAAGTTCAGAAAATGCCAAACTGATCTATTTTTTTTTAAATCCAAAGCTATTTGCTAATTTCAGCTCACATTTCCAAATAAGTGTGGTTGTCCTCAAATTTCTTTTGGTGTTCAAGTAAATAATTGAAAATCCTAAATCCCAATCTTAGTTCTAAATGTATATTTATTCCCCCACCCTTCCTTTCAGTCCTGGTCTAGGTAAAGGCCAAAACAGCTTGTAGTGCAACTCTAGTGTAACACCAAGATACTACATCCTAAACTGCTCTATGTTGTGCTGCAGCAAAAGGCTGAGCACTCTGTTTCAAGTATCAAATTGAAGTGCCCAGAAGGTAAAGGACTGGTGAGGGATACTCATGTGAGGGAACACTGAGTTAATATTTAAGATGGCTTCAGCACCTAAAGCAGCCATACTCCAGGTCCAGAATAAAACTACCACATCTGAAGTGCAACTGGAGTAAAATTTCTGACCTCTTTAAATGTTCTAGTAAGTTTCTCCACATTGGGCTTTATTCTGATTTTTCCTAGGGTGGATTTACATTGATGTAACTCTACTGGTGGGAAATAGAGTTGCTCCAGATTTCACCTGGCATCAGACCTCTCTGAGCAACGTTTTGTCAACAGCTGTAAGACAGTCCTGGGTCACAGGCAGGCATCTACCCTCCTGAGTTGTAAGTTCAACCTGTCACACGAGGTTAGTGCTAAGAGAGACTGCACACTTGCTCTTGGGGAAGCCAGCAGGGCTGAAGGGTGCCCATCACCCTCGAAGGATGAGGGTTGCTGGAAGCACCCCCTGCTGAATGTCCGCCTTTCAAGCCCCGTTTGGATTCAGCAGTAACAGCTGTACTGAATTTTCTGTCCTAAACTTTTATTAATTAAAAAGCTTTAAAATCTGAATATGGCTCCGTATTTCTCAAATTCAAATAAGAAGGCTTTTAACATTTGGGCCAAACTCTGCTGCAAGCTGTCTGGCTGTGACACAAACAGTGGCCCTATGCCAATGAAATGTGGTGTGTGTCGTGCTGCAGTCTGAACTGTCTTCTTGGGAGGCTGGGAAAGCCTGGAACAGCTGTGTCATTTTAATTTACTTACTCTTTCCAGAGTTTTTCTAGCACCATAGCTACTTTCTGCTCTGTCAAATACATGATAAATTATTAGAAACTACTTTTAAAATTAAGCATAAGATGTAATGGATGTTGGTAAACTGGTGCCAGAGAGCCCAGTGCACTGCAGGAGTGCAGATGTTGACCTGATCAGTACTTCTTTGCCACCTTTACCCTTTTTCCCCCCCCTTCTTTACTCTTTTCTTCCTTGTGCTAAAGAAAAGATGACTTGCTAGTCAAACTCACCTCCTTGTTTTGCTCAACCCCCAGGTCAAACTCCACAGGCCCTGCCATGGGGTCACGCACTGATCAGAGCCATCTCCCATGATCTGGAGAGGACTTCTCCACCTCCATGTTTGACTGACACACCACAGGATCCTGTTAGATTACAGTTTCATAATTAACGAAACCAGAAATTGCTTAAGAAAAGACAGTTCTCACCTACAACCTGCAAACTACCCCCTGCAGAACCACCTCTTGGTAATAAGAGCCTTCTTTGTTAGCTGTCTAGAAGACCTTTCCCGAAGCAATCAATCCATTTCACCTGTAACAGCAGGCACCTTGTGAAAAAATAAGAGGCCCGGCTGGGAGCTGAAAAGTATGTGACCTCTATGCTGTTCTGTTAAGCGTCTGTTCCTCCTCTTCCCCGTGCCACAGGAGAGAATTGGGATGGGCAGGGCTAGAGCCGAAAAGTGGAAAAAAGCCATTGGCAGGGCTTATAGTGGTGATCCCACCCATCTCTGCGTAGTGCAGTCATCCCGCCTCCATCCACGGTGTTCAGTCGCTGCAGCTGTGTTCAGGCTTGGGTGTGCTGAGCCGAATGACAAAGGTCAGGTACCTGCAGACTGTCACCTCAAGCTATCTTTGCTTTCTCTGGTTGTCTTGGTTTCGGTCAGGACACAGTAAATTTTTGCAGGAGCTGTGAGGGGGAGGAGCTTGGAAGTGTGTGGTGGTGTCTAGGTTGTGATTCTCTACCCCTGACGTCTTCACCTGGGGTGTAAGGGGCTCCTGCTTCCAAGATTTGGGGCATGGCAGGAGCAGGAAATCTGTCTGCCGTTGTTCGTGGTTGCAGTGAGCATTTTGCATGTAAAGCACCTTCTTCTTTTGTACCCTTTTTTTAGTAATATTGTTGCTGTTATTGTGTCTGTCTTACATCATTGCTTATCTCATTGTTTCCAACAAATTGTTCTTAACTCATTACCTCTGCCTTTTGTCTCTCTCACTAGCGTGCGGAGGGAGCAGCTGTGATTTTCTTTTTAGTGATACTACTAAACTAGGGACCACCATTCCTAATCTGTGGCACCGCGCTGTATTTTGGCAGGAACAAATGTAGGCTTATCAGTCAATACACTTTTCTATGGCCCCCTGGTACTCACAACATTTTGAAAGCATTGCTGAAATTCTTCTGGGCTGGCTGGAGAAGGCAGAACTCTGCCAGGTGTCTCCTTAAACAGGAAACAAGCAGAAGGTGGGACATGGCCTAACATCTGATCTCTGCAAAATTCTTACAACAGGGAATACACACCTTGTATTACAAGACAACAATTTTGGGTCCTGAGCAACTTAGGAGACTAATTTATAGTTTTTATTTTATATTTCCACTGACCAGACAACCTTTAAGGACTATGTCTGTCATGGTAAACAGATATGGGTTTGTTCACATAGAACATTTATCCCATAAAAAGCTTCCATACAGAGACTTACATCTCCTCTGCTCTCCAGATTCCCACTTTCTGGACAGCCAACACAGCCCCCAGACAAGCTCTGGAGAAGAGAGAAAGGGAAAACCACAGAAGGGATGTAATGCTCCAGCTGGTGCTCCCAGCAGTAAGATGCTGAGGGCAGGACAGGGATGGTGGGTGGGTTATTGAGAATGAGTGTGGATGTACCCTGGGCCCAGCACAGGATGGCTGGGCTGATCCAGACCCTGGGGAGATGAAGCTGGGCTGTGAAAACTGAACTCTGCTCTGGGGTCCTATTCACCTTGTGCGTGAATTTCTTGCCCAAAGAACTCTCAGGGTTTCTCTGCCCTGGGGCTGGACTGCCAGCCAGGACCCAGGCACCATGTCAATGACAAGTGAACTGCCAGTGCAGCTCTCTGTATTTCAGGTATTGTTCTTCCTGATCCTCAGTTCCCACGCAAAATATTGAAATAAAGTAATCTTGAGAGGATCCTGTACTTTACCACAACTATCTCCTTAAATTTAAATCCTGTGGCAATTCTTTAATTAATCCATCCAGATAGAAGCAGATCAAAACTCCCAACAGTGTCAATGGCCTCCTCTGGCCTCACCCCTCTGCCACTGCTTTCCAGTTAATTTATGTGAGAGGAAAGGCCCTTGGGAATCGGCCTTTAATACCACAGCTGTAATCTTCTCTGAGGCCAGGAGAGAATCCTGCTCAGGGATTTGAGGTCTGCAGAGCTGTGTGTTAGTCCTGTCTGGTCTTATATTGTCTCTATATTTTTAAGTTCTTTTATATTTTCTTTCTCTTATTATGAAAAAAAGGCATTTTTTTTTCAAATAAAGAATATAATGTATGTATAAATAATTTGCCTGAGAGATCAATACAAATTAATAGATACAAATTTCTGATGCATATGAGAAAAATAAAGAGGTTTTTAATTTGCTTTAAAGTAGAAGACAGAAGAGTTACTGACAAGTTAAAAATTAGAATTGATGATTTCCTGTTGTTGAGGCATCAGAGCATAGGAAGAAATCAGAATTCTCCCCAGATTTCAACATTTGAGGGACTGCAATTGCCTTGCTGAAAAATTTGCTGTTCAGCCCCACTGCGTCCTCTCTGAAATGCAGTGAATGAACCCACCATTAAATGTTTAAGATAGAAATACTTTATCTTTTTTGCTTTATAGCTAATCAAGATCCTTCTGGTTGAAAACCCACATACCTCTCTAACAGTAAAAGTTCTGTTCAGATGTCTTGAGCTTCTGCCATCTCCTCCAGATTTTCTGCATGGCTTGACTGGTGGGCTGTATATTCAAACCATGTACAACAATATTTCTTACAGATGTCAAACATATGCAGTAGGAAAATGAACAGTATGGCAAACTTAGTGACTGTGTAAAAGTGACTTTTATGTTAAAGGAAGTTCCCTTTTACAGTGAATAGAAAGAACTGGTAAAGGACTTGGAGCTACAGAAAAAACACTGCTCCTTACTGTCACATTTCTGCTGTGTTCAGGGATCAGGACTGTCTGTCACGGTCTTTGAAAATAATCATAACAGCATCAAAGAAATACATTATTCCACCAGCAATTTCTTGTTACAAAAATATACTCTTATGAAGCTGATTTTTGGCTAACCAATCAGGTCAGGTACATGGGTAGCTTTTTTTCCTAGGTCTTCTCTAATTAAATGTCTTATAAAAAGTCTTCTTGATTGCTGCCTTTGACCATAACCAATGGCTTTTCAGTTTCCTCGCTTTAGTGATAAACAGAATCTCCAAATATTCTATGTTGGAAGGGACCCACAAGGATCATAAGCCCAACTCTTAAATGAATGGCCCATGCGTGGATCAAACCCACAACCTTGGCATTATTAGCACCAGGCTCTGACCAACTGAGCTGGTTTTAGGGTTGGGAGTGGCTGTATTTCTTCACACTCCACTGAGATGAGAGTAAGCCCAGAAGCAATTGCCTGGGGAGGCATCAGCTTCATGCTTTTACCTCTGATGGCTGCCAAGTTCACGGCCTCGCATCCTTCTTGAGGCATGGATACCGTGACCTTGGATAGGCACTTCCCTGAAGTCTTATGCTGGTTGGAACTCCAAAGAAAAAGACAACCAGCAGCATATGGGCTTTTGAGAGTGAATGCAGCAACTTTTAACCTAAACTTATGGTTTAAGAGGTGGAGCAGAACGGCACAAATTACCATGATGTTTCCATGAGCAGGTAAAGGAATTGCTAGTGGGTTTTTTTCCATAGATTCTGAGTTAAGGTAGCTCAATTTTTCTGTCTTTGAACCTTGTGTGTGTCAGCTTCAGCTGGTCAGTCAGGCTAATCCTCAGTTTTCCCCACACACCTTAGAATGTATCACCAATTATATGCACCTCTTTATAAGGGTTTCATTCTCACTCTGATTTTAGCCCTTCATCACCTCGTAATTCTAATAATGCCTTTTTTACAGTTTGCTACTACATTTCCAAACTGTACACAACTTGCACACTATACGATTGAATTTCCTTTCAAATTCCTGGACTTTTTTTTTTTTATAGTCAATTCAAAATGAAACAGAAATGTAATTTTTACATCATGTAATTTATATGCATACATTACTTTACCCTATTGCATGTCTTCTGTGTGCTGATGTGCAGACTGTACCTCAGTCATGGTTATTCTTACACAAGAGCAAATGAGCAGTTGAGTGCTACATATTTATGTGTTTCTCTAATGAGTGATTACCTACAGAATAATACTGACCCCTATTTTGTTCATACTGACTTGTAATTGGTATCCCACTGCCTGTTTATACTGAACATTTGTCTGCTGGTGATTAATTTTAGAAGATTCCACCTGAAAATGTGGTGTTTGCCATGATAGAGTGGGCAGAAAGTCAGTGCTGCTGGCATCCACACTTCTGCCCTAAACATCTCTTTTCTCCTTCAGCCAAGGACCAGGGACAAAACCTTCATTGCAAGACCCTACAGGATCACACCTAATCAAGATGACACAACTCCCAAGCACGGATTATGGAATACATACGGAGAACTCTCAAGTCACTTCATAGCGATTACATGAGTTATGCAAATACAGGAGAAAATGATAAATTTATCAACATATTTGAAAAAAAATGGAGCAGTTCTCCTGAGTGTGATGAAAAGGCCAGATCAAAGCAGCAGCTCATGAGCCAGAGCTGGCTGCCAGGACTGTGTCAGCTGGCATATTACCTCTCCAAGCACCTCCACATGCCCAAACACTTACTCTGTAAGCTGTCAGCCCACCTGTGTTGGAGGAGAACCCTGCTCTGATGGAGCTCCAGAGATCAGCTTACAGAGGTGCCCCACAGCTGACATTTGGCTCACAGCACTGAAAAGGCTAAGCCAGCCTAGGCTGGATTTTTATAAATGACTGGCTTGCTTTCTACACCTCTTTGTCACCTCCAAATTAAGAATTACTATAATCTTTAAAGATTATTTGTTATTAATGCAACCAGAACCCCTGTTTAGAGACCAAGACCACCTGGCACAAACACAGAACAAAAGACAGCCCCTACTCCAAAAGTTTATGTGTTAAGCATGTTCCCTGGAATCAGTCTTCCAACTGGATGAATATCAACAAGCTGACTTGTGTTGTGCTGTAAATCCCATGCTCCAACAAAAAGGGTCCCATAAATTATCTCTATTTTGCTATCTGCTAGTGGTAGAATTCTACAACCAATGCAGCTGACAGCAGTCAGACCCAATGCAAGAGTGCTGTACTTACAGAAGAACTAGAAAATACTAAAAATGAAAACCTGGCCAACATTCTTTGCATATTTATGCTCTTCAGATCTTTATTTCTCTGAGGTGGCAAGGGACATATGGTGAATCAACATAAAATTTAGCTCTTTATGTGCAAACCATTCTTTTTTTATTTCCTTTTGCCAATTTAGTTGGAGCAGAATATTTTACATAGTTACAGCTTGATCTGATGCTTGTAAATCTGACTGATGTAAATTTTACCCCAGCATTTTCCTTGGGCAAATAATGGTTTAGTATTTTATTACTTAAAATAATAAGTTCCCAGTCTCTTTTCTCTCTCCTCTGATCCCATCCCTATTCTACTAGCTCCTGTAGTCTACAGTGAGCTTCTTTTTTCTCCTTTTTTCTAGTTTGTACTGCTGTCCTGTTCTATAGAGTCTTCTTTCTGTTTCTCTCTCTTGTGGGGTGCCCCTCCCACTCTTCTTAAAAGTGTGAGACTTGTTTGACTGTAACAAAGTTGATAGTGATGCTTTCATAACTTGCTATCAATATGAAATATACCTTTGCATTTTGGATTCTAACGAGATACAGGCAAATAAGGTATCTGCATTATTTTATCTCAGGGCTCAGGCTTCTCTGAAGTTTTCATTTCCTAACAATTGTTCTTTCAATACCCTCCAAACAGAAAGCTATTACTCTGGGACTGTGACATTATCTGCACATCAGTAGACTATATGACTCCAGCACCAAATAATGGAGACTACGGTGATAGCGTTAAGTTAAAATAAGTTGCAAATGAGACTGTTAACTTTCAAGTGTGTGTCTAGCTTCATATTTTTGTATAAATTTGTCTCCATTCTTCAGCTATATACTAACAGCTCCTCTTGCAAATACTTCATGTTCTACTTTCTCCAAAAATAATGCTTAGATTTATGGAAAGTTCTTAAATTTGATTGTAGATATAATATTAAAGCATGGTAACTTTTCAAATGGAAAATCATCAACTTTGAAGGAAGTTATCTCTGATTTTAAGTAACATCTCTTAAGTTTCTGTGTTTTAGCTGAAATTTAGCTACATCTCAAGTTCTGAAGGTGGAAAATTGACCCCATATCCAAAGGAACGTCAGTTGTTTGTATTCTTTATGGAGTAATTCACGGTTGATACAATATTCCAATTATCATGACTAGGGAAGTGGTACTGAAAAGTTCCTCAGCTGTAGCTCTGGTCATGCAATTGTGTACAAAAGAGATGTGCTCCAGGGAATGTCCTCAGAAAGAGCTGACACTGACTTAGCAGACCTTTTCCATAGCCTAAGCCAAGGGAACAAGAATTTCTATCGTCCTAACCAGGAAAACAAGCAACATAATCAAGACAGAAAAGACTTGTATTTTCTCAATATTGAATTAAGTGTATATATCTGCATTTTCAGTTTCCAACCTGCCAATCTATACTGGCAACTGAAAACAGCATCAGAAGTTAAGGTGGAAGCTGAAAGTTTACTTCTGAACTGGAGGTCATTATCATGACAGAGAGAACTGATAGACTCATGTTTTTAGCATGTTTAAAATGCTCAGGTGCTGAAATAGTTAAGGCAAATGCAGCTGTCACAATTAAGTTTCAGATTTTATCATTCTGCTGAAATGAAAGCTCCCTATTTTCATACCATCTGTGGACTCAGGGAAAAAATGCAGCAACTCTGCTGTCTGCTGGTGTTTTGATGGTTTCCCTCCCAAGAGCATGGAGGCAACATCCAGCTCTCTGTAGCTGCACCACGAGTGACAACAGCACTGTCATGAAGCTTGGTTGAAATCTGTTGAATTTTCCTCAGTGAAAAGCAGCCAGTGAGCAACAGTGACAGGCATCACAATGGTAGGCAGACAAAAACACCTGGGAAGTTTGTGGCCATGCCTGAGGCTCTGCTGATTGAGATACCACTGTTATCTGTCAGGTTGCAGCTAGCAGAGCTCCTCAATTCCTCCTTGAAGTTCTACCAGGAATGGATTTAGAGCAGGGAAAAAGAGAGTAATAATTAAAGGAGCCTCAATGCCTTTGTGAACCTCTGTTACAGTGCCATAGCTGTTTGTGGTGCTGTAACAGGAACAAGCTACCTGCTCCCACCTCTTTCTCTCCAAAAAAACCCATCTCTGCCCCATGTCCTTGTATGTGATAATGCTCATGTGCCCTGTATGTGGCTGGTGCTCTGCCACTGGAGCTGAGGGTCAGAGCTGTGCTTCCTGGGAGGAGAGGGATGTTACAGGGTGTTAGGACAGAAACAGTGGTTTTGGTACAATAACCTGAACTGAGCAGAGGGGACTACAAACTAGAGGGGTTTCTTTTACTTAAATGAGATTTCAAAAGATGAAGCAAAGTTCTACAGCATGATTGGATTCTGCAGTTACATGCCCTGAATAATTAGGAAATGCTTAATACAGTCCCTGCCTCAAGAAAGACATGAGTAACAATGAATATGTTGCCCACCTGTAAAGAAAGATTTCTCCATCTTGTGTAAAACTCATCTCAAGTAAATATACACACAATATCACTGCATGAGCAGGAGGGTTCCCAGCAAACGGCTTCATTTGCAGGAGGCAAAATCCTTCTGTCCTGCTCAGCTGTTCACTAGTGACCAGGGCTCAGTACTTGTTCAAATCTTTCTAGCGAGATAAGAGAGGCAGAGCAAATCCATGAAATAAAAATTATGCCAATTTTATCCCATAGCTTTTCTGCGTACCTTGCATGGTAATACCAGCATGTGCATCCTGTGCTCACAATCTCTGATTTAAAGGTCCTCTGGACAGAAGACTCTCTCCAGCCTTAACCTTTTTTCTTTCTCCCCTCCAAGCCCTTTTTTCTCTCTTGATCAAATTCAAGGATCTGTCTCTCAGTGTTTGTCATCAGACTCCATCCTGTATCCCTCAGTGCCTTCAGGGTGTCTTCTTTTTTCTCTGTTCCAACGGCTCCAAGGCCATTCACCGCTCCTGAGGGAACCTGGCTTTTTTCTTCAATCCCCAGACATCAGACATCTCTGCACCCCTCTGTCTATTCCTCTGTCTATCTTCCTTCATGGTTCTCTCTTTCAATTTGCAAAACCTTCACTCTATCAAGTTTTAACCAACAATATTTCAAGGGAATGGACAGGAAATTCCCATGCCCATAATTAAATTTCACATGTAGGGCTGTGCGTGCCTTAGTGCCCACACTGACAAATACTCCTCATAATGATTCACAGCTAGTACAAATCAAGTGACACAAAACCTGAAATGATTGGAGAGAAAAGAATGTGACTCAAATACGTAGGACCTTTCTTTTAGCACAGAGAGCTTTCCATTGTTAAAAATATGCTTGAATACAGCATTCAAAACCTGAACAAACTGATTAACCAGGGACCAAGTCAGTAAAGGAGCAGTGGCACTCTGTGTTATCATGTGAGAGGCCCTGGTTTGGGAATGACAGAGGCTGATGATAAATGGCTGCAACACGGCCATGATGCCACAAGTCTCTGTGGAACAATACTGGCTCTGCTGCCCTTCCTTGACAGCTGCACTCAAATGTCTGCAAACAAGGATTACTCCAGAAGGCCATTTGCCCTTCTCCTGTTGAAAAAGTTGTCTGGGGAATACAAGTGGTCACTAGCTATGGGGATACACCGAAATGATCTGTGGTGCACAGCTTCACTGAATGTCCCTGTCCCTTTCCATTGGGATTAGGGACCTCTGTACCAGGGAATGAGCACGGAGACATTACACTGCCAGTGGAAAATCTGTCTACCAGGTGATTTAGAAAGCAGCCTATTTGATGGTGCCAGCAAAGACAACACGTCTCCTAACATTCCATTAGCTAAAGGTCATGATGATCAGATGCAGTGTAGGAAATGAAAGAGCAAAGTACTAGTCAACTATTTTTCCATTTTATTTTCCTTGAGTGATATTTTGTGTTTGAATTCCTTGTGAGCAGAGGCAGGAGGAGACAGAGTAAATGCTCTTGAATTCCACAGGCATCCATGTGCCATACAATCCAACCTATGGACCTGATTAGAAACAATGCTTTCTTTAAAAAATAATTACAGTTTATAGAAGTTCTGGCTTCTAGTTTTAAGAAATTTTGTTGTTTTTCCCCTTCCCCTGCCCTAGTTTTAAATAGATGAAAATAATTTTATGAAACAAACGGAATTTTAGACGAGTCCTGGACTGTCCAATGCCTCAGCAGAGTGATGTTGTGAAACCCTTTACAGGGTTGCTGTTTGCTCCCTTTCAGATTAACATGCTTGGGACCAACTGTCTGTCCCAGCCCCTGCATTATCACATGGCAGCCTCTACTAAATCTCAATAAGAACATATTTTCCACTCTTTTAAGTTCCTCAAGTTGCATCCTAAAAAGTACTTGGTGCCCTATTTAGGGATTAAATTGGGGGGGTTAGACATAGCCAGTGATTAAGGTGGGCATTTATGACCTTCTCACTGGCAGGAGCCAATCTGTAGGAAAGCAATCTGAGCACAAGCTCTACAGACAAAGCAAGGTACAATGCTGTAAACCATACCTCATTCTGTTGTGTTATTCAAGGAGCTCCATCAAATTATTACCATTATTTATACCCCAATAAAATGTAGAGGGCCATTTCAGGTTTCAGGTTCTGTGGTGCCTGACTCCCTCTAAACACACAATGAAACATAGCTCTAAGACTGGTAAAATGAAAACAGTTGGGAGAATTTAACAGAATTCATAATGAATTATTTTCAGGCATATGGTTGTTTTAAATGTTTTCTCATAGCTGGTAGTATTGCAGAAAAAAAAAAAAAAAAAGACATGAAACCAACAAGGAATTTCATTGTCTTTAAGTAAAAAAAACATGACTTAAATCTGATCTAGATAATCCCATGTCATAGCAATGGTGGTAACACTGGTCCCTTCGCAGACTGCCTCTCCCAAGACAGGGACAAGACACTTCCTTCCTCCAACAAAACAGAAGGAAGGATGGGTGTCCCCAACTGTAGCATGGCCCCACATGCCCTGAGGTTTTGCACATATGGCAACACATCGTACAGGTGCTTGTAAACATGATACAACTTATTACTGTTTCTCCTTTCCAGTAAACTAGAATCAGAACACTCATTTTCAGACAAAATTCCTTTTTTCTGACAGCTGGAACACTTTAAAAAAGCTTTTATTCTTGTAATTTCCAGAACTAAAGCTACTCTCAAAGTGAAGATATCCAGCCCTCTTTCAATTCACTTATATATACAAATATATGTGGCATCTATTCTGATACCTGGTGTTGCTAAAAAATGTATTAGGAATCTCTGATGCTGAGCAGCAGTTTTTTCTTAACAAAGAAACAAAGACCTCTTAAAAATCATATAAGCATTGATTTAAGTCTTGATGAAAGATAAAAAGGAAGATAAATCTCATTTTTAAAAATCAGACATCCCCAAGATATTTAATGCCTTTTTCCAGCATCATGGGAAAACAAACAAACAAACAAACAAACAAACAAACAAACAAACCTAGTCCTCACTTTCTCTTCCTTTCCCATGTTACTTTAAATGAATCATGTTAAATCTTTATGTATAATTAGTGCCCACCTAATAGGCAGCTTACCAAAACATATTCAGAGGCTTAGCTTGATTTTGGAATATGAAGAAAATATAAGTAAAGCATGGGGAAAATATTTCAAAACATGGGGGAGTTGGTCAGCTAGAAGTAGCTCCAGGGTCTGTATTTGCATCTCCTGGTTAATACAGCTTTCCAACAGTATCCCAAGAGGTCTTGCATCTTCCCATAATGTGACACATCCTCCAATCACTTTGGAATTTAGTTGAGACACCATGAATGGGGACTGAGATACAAGAGAGGTTGATGAGATTGTTATCAAGAAAGAAGGCCAGCATGCCAAAGAATCACATTTGTATTGTCTGCCTTTATGTTAGATCTGACTGGCAGTGCAGAGCAGGAAATTAGACACAAAGAACCTGAAAGTCCTGGTCTCAGACCTGGGAACTGAGATTCTCTCTGGGCACTGCCAGGTGGCCCAGAAGCCACAGAAAGCCATGGCACAACAACTTGGCTTTTTCTGGCTACTGCAGGAGTAGAGGAGCTGGAGAATATTTTTAAAACTAAACTCTAAGAACATGAAAATCTAGGCTTCAAGAGCTAGAGCTGTTCAGTGTGTATGTTCCTCCAATGCTGACTTTATACCTATGACTGTACCTTCAGCCACTGATCCACAAAGTTCTTGCTTATGGGTTTGAGACCAGAGCTCCCCACAGTCCAGAGACCAGGCAAAATCCATCACATTGCTCAGCAAGCAAGGTAAGGGTTCAGAGAAGGGCCACACCATCACCTGTACTTATCAGAAACCACTCCTGATACCACCTGTAGGGAATGCTGGTACAGTGTGGAAGGCCAGTTTCCATCAATATCTTGATTTGGGTTCACTCACTGAAAGACCAACAGAGAAGACCATGGACATTTCTGCTTATGAGTTGCTCTGTGGTGCAGTCAGCAGCTTCTGGCAGACAAGCACCACACAGGGACAGTGTCCAGGAGCCAGGCCCAGGAGTGGGACAGCCCTGCTTTACTCTGCTGCACACTGGCCACACATCAGAGGAGAGTGAGAAGCTTATTGGAGACCATCCCAAACTCTATTAACCCTGAACCAGCTGGAGAATATTTAAACTTTGCAGGAAGTAATAGGTTGTCATCCTTGAGGTTCATCCACAATAAAGAAAAAAAAAAGTGTGCAATATACTACTGAATGAAAAATGGCCTTTACTAGGATCAAAATACAGCCATACACTGGGTGACCACTACTGCCAGAGTCACTTCATGCAACAGGTGACACGACTCCACATTCAAAATGACTCCAAATACATTAGGAATATGTTTCCCACTGGTGTGTGGGTGTGATCAGTGCATATGACATAGGAGACTGCAAAAACGGCATTGCTGACTTTCATCACCATTGTATTAATGGTAGTTATGCTAAATTGGTTGTCCAGCACTGATGATGAATATCTTCCTGTCTGAAACATTCCTTGATTAAAACAGTGTATGAAGAAACTTGTGTCTATAAGAAGATAAAAAACAGTAAGTAGATTTAATTGTTTACCTTAATATAGCCAGGCATGAATCCATACATCAGATGGATTAAGAGGGAGTATAGACATGATTGAGGTCACTGCTTTACTACCACAGATTTTACTCCATTCTCAGGAATAAAATTTAAGCAATATGCTGTACCTGAGCTACTTAGCTAGCAGATATGATTTGCAAGCAAAAGACATGCAAGAGAGGTCAGCAGATGAACTGAAGCTTTCTGGCTTTGAAGGAAAACAATACCTTAAAACTCACAGTCTCTTTTCACTTTGCTTGTCCATAGGAGCAACCAGTTCCTTCAGCAGCTCTTCAGACCATGTATTCCCAGCACAGGCACCTTGCCATCCTAAGTTTATTAAGAAAACCTACTTTGTCAAGAATATGCCTGGGAAGCAGCTAAGTAAATGAAACAAAAACATAACACATTGCTGCCTGAAAATACGCTGTAGTTAATGCTCACACAGGAAAATTCTTATAAATATTGAATACTTTGAGACTCTTTTGCCTCCACTTGCTGCAGCAGCTTTAGCCTCCTGTTATAGAATCATCCTGCTGTTGGAATATTACCAGCAGTGGTAGCCTGGACTGGAGTTTTATTCCTTTTTCCTGGGCCAGTCCTTTCGTCTTTCTTTTTTTTTTTTTTTCTTTTTTTTCTTTTTTTTTTTTTTTTCTTCCCTCTGAAGGTTATTTATGCAAGTGTGACATGCAGTTACAGTAAAGTTCCTTACAATGAATGGAGTGCAGGGCAGTGGTAAATTTCATTCCAAAATCATTTTAAATTCTAAAGGTTCCATTTAAGGGATAATGATGGGAGCAAAGGGCATTTCTCTAGGATTAATCACTGGCTGGGTGAGATGATAGCCCAAGGCAAAGCCACAGGCCATTAACCCCTGCAGGTCACCTTATCCCTACAGGAAATGCACTGGGTCAAGTTCACTGTTGCTATTATAAACTCTTATTCGAGAAAGGGGTTACACTTCTATGTTTATATATGTCTTCCATTCCCATGTTTGTAATGATAGTGGATAGCTTTTGGCAATGCCTCTATATTGTACCACTGAGAGATGTAAAAACAAGTTCTATTGTTATATTTGATGCCAAAGACACAAGTGGATTTTTAACATTTACAGTGAAACATTTAAAATTCTTGGAAAAGAATGAAAAATGAAATGACAGGAAAATACCACATGAAAAAGACCGAAGGAAACGACATTAGAAAGAGGGAACCTCTCTTCAGCTGGTGTAAATCATCACATCTCTAAAGCCAAAAGAGCTACATGAATTCACACCAGCTAAAGAACTCAGACAGAAGTTGAGGTTGAAACACATTTGAAGAATAAATTTTAGGCTTGGCTCCTATACCATCACATAGGGAACATCACGTAAAGGAGCAGTTTGACAAAAGTACTGCTAGATGGGATTTATGCGCTTGTGAAAACAACATTTTACAGTGCTGCCTGAATCCTCTATTATTGTCATGGCCCCCAGTCCCACAAACTTTAGTCAGGTACAATAGTTTATAGCCACAGAACCAGGCAAAGGCCTTCCAATCAACCCCTTGCAAAGGAAAGGCTATCACTGTAACTCCATGGGTTGAAGCAGCAGGAGTTTTGCTTACTGTGAAGTTTTTCTTTGCTCACATGGATGGTATCCCCAGAGTTCACTCAGACCCAGAATGAGAACTGTGCAAAATCTCCAGGATATGCACATTTGAAAATCCTCCTGAACAATGGGACACCAAACAAAGTCAAACCAGGGCTGTGTTTGTGAGCCTTCTGCCTGCCTTCCCGGCCTTTCTGGAAATGTGTTAAACAATTCCAACTTTCATTAAGGAGCAAAAAGCCCTTAGCTCTCTGCTAGAGAAGTGCACTGAGTACACAGGCAGTTCTTCTCTCTCACTGCTCATGGCAGCTCCTCTCTTCTCTTGGGGCTGTAGTACCTGTATCCTTTCCAGAGCTGGAGCAGGGATCACTGGTTTTATGATGCCCCTGCAGTTAGCAGCAGTAATCCCTTCTATAAAATCGTTTCCTGACTGAAGACTTGCACAGGAACAGCAGCATTAGACTACTTCTTCACAGACTGAAGGGAGTTCAAACATTCCTAGATCCCATCAACAGGGCAAATCTGTGGGGGATGCATTTAACCCCCTCATTTTGAAGTTGTGCTGAAGTTCAGCAAACAAGTGAAGATCCACTGAGCCACAGAAAGTGGCCAGGAGTACATGGCTGTACCAAGCAGAAGAGATGGTGCCTGAGACAGGAGCCCTCAAGTCTGTCAGTGACTCCTGCAACATCTCCACGTTTATCCAGTTACAGTCATACCTACAAGGCATAAGCATCCCTGTGGCAGCATGGGTGTTACACTCTCCCTGAAGTAAATAGAAACCTCACTGCAGTACAGGAGTTTTCCCTCAGAGACTGTCCTGAGGCCTCTCTCCCCTGGGAAAGGAGCACAGACCACCAGAGCTGCTTGTTGCAAGCTGCAGGTCCTGCACACACCGAGGAAGCTCCTTCCTGACCACAGCCAAGTGCTTCACTTTTGGAAAGAAGTCAGATTTCAGATGAAGCCCTGTCTCTGGCACTCCCAATTAGTGAGTGTAGGTGGCTTACAGACCATGAGTTTGTTTAAATCCTACTTGGAGGTGGCTGCCTCTCTTCATGCACTGCATGAAGTGTCCAGACAGCTAACCTGCAGGTCTGATTTCCCTAAAGAGTTTTAAATTAGCACAGGAAAACACCATCATTTCCCAATTTCAGAATACTGCACTTTGCAACTTTAATGTTCTTTTATGGAGTTTGTAGGTGCAATACAAAAGTACAAACATATTCAGCATATGGTAATAGACTGCATAGTAAATATAGTTACAATAGTTCTCACCAAACTGAAACCTTTTCATTTTACTGTTAATTGACTAAAAGTGTTTGCAAATGCTGAAAACAAAACTTTGGCATCAATATTTAATAAAATACAGCAATAAGATACTAATCATCTGACAGGATCAAGCAGCTAGTTTTTAGATCATATGATATATGATCAAGTGTAGAACTGATGATGTTCATTGCTCTCTAATGAATGCCTAAACCAACATTCAAACAACATAGAAGAACTGGGTTAGGAAAGCTGTTACTGCCATTCATTTTCTTTACCTGCTATTTTGAGGAAAGACCTATTATGTGAGTGAAAAGCAATTGTTCTCATGGCCCTGACCCCTGTGAAGACGGAGACAGGTGTAAGGCAGACGTCCAAAGGAAAAGCCCAGCAATGTCTCTAGCAGGGCCAGTCAGGAGGAGCAGTGTAAGGCTTCTGGCTACCTGCAAGCAAGCACGGGCAGTTTTCCACTGCTTGCCCTCCCACAGGGTCATTTCACAGCACCAATGCCTCCAAAGCAGGTAGAAATGTAACTCAGGAGTAACTGAGGTACCAGACATGATGTCTCCTCCTTCCCTTACCTTCCCATTTGCTTAGGGAGAGCAAGGGAAAATTCTTGCAGAACGGGAATGGAAAAAGACTATTTGCTGCCAGTCCTGGGCTACCTCCAGCACATGATCCAGCATAGGAGAGGAAGGAGTGGGAGCAATGGGAGCAGTGGGAGCAGTGGGAGCAGTGGGAGCAGTGGGCAGAGTCCTCCAAGTGCTGCTCACAGGTACCAGCTGGCATCAGACCCCAGGGCTTTTAAGATGCTGCTACATCCTGTGCCTGTTCAAATCCCCACCCAGTGATTACTGAGCACTGGTCAAATCTCACCCTTCACATTGCACATACAACAAGCCATGCCATTGCAATGTCTTCCCTGCTCTGCTGTGCCCACACAAGCCCACTCTGTTCTTGTATTTGCCAGCTTTCTGGTGGAGGTTCTCTTTTTTTGTTATACAGAAGCAGTAGCTTTTGATTTCCAGTCACTAGTGCCTCAGTGCTGCTGCAGCACACAGCAATCATTAAAGGAACAGAAAACCTTGTGCTTGGAGAATGAAAAAGAGGCTGAGAAAAAAATACATCATAATCTTAAATCTAAAATAGTTAATAAGAAAAATTGAAAGAAGCAGAATGTAATTTGTTGCATATTTGGATGTCCAATACTTGGAATGCTCCCTTCAAGTACTCACCTCTTGCAGAATTTTATATATATATATATGTTTGTATGTATGTACGTATGTATGTATGTATGTATGTATGCATATATAAATGTATATATGTATGTATATATTGCAGCAGTTTTTCATCTAACTGTTGAAATACTGTAATGACCACGTTTCACTTTAAATAGAAACTCCTACTGAAAAAAGATCTGGTAGGTAATTTTCTTTCACATCTGTGATGGAAGATGTATTATGCATTTGAAGTTTGGGCCAGCATTTTCTTTTGCTATTTTTTTTTTTTCCTCAGAAGAGCCAGCAAGAAAGAATGTTTCATTTTACTGCTCTGCAGTTTTGAAAAATGAAATGGGTTGGACCATAATGAAAAGCTGAATAGTTTGATCTGTCTGTGCTTTGGCTAGGTTTTGCCACAGCACAAGGAATTCAGATCTCCCCACAAAGAGTGCTGTAATGATGGGGTACCACAACCCAGCCCCAGTGGCAGGGGAGCTCTACTTTGACCCTTACTCATTCTGACATGTTTAGTCCCAGTTTTAATTCTTTCAGGAATAAGATTAGAAACTGTGCAAGTCTGCATCTCTGCCCCATGGCACCATCTAAATGCTGATTTTACCCTGTTAGATGTGCATCTGTTACATCACACCACAGGGGTGGGGCCTGGACAGGACCAACACTTTTTTTAGCTGCCTTCATTTTATGCTATGTTTGTTTAGCCTACAAGTTCAGGCCATGTTCAGAGGAACAGTTCATAATATCCATCAAATTTGGGTTAATTGATCAACTATTTCAATTTGCAATGAATACAATAAAGGATGTCATCCATATGTTCAAGCAGCAAAGGAAAAGATCTGTGAAAAAGACAAATCAGCGGTTACAGCATATACAGAAGGAATTTCCTTCCCTCATTTCTAGGACTTCTAAAGTTCTCATTAAAGCATTTGGGCCCCATCCTTGACTCATGGACATTGGGACAATGTCATGAGTGTCAGTGGAAGTCAGGCCAATTTAAATCAGCCCAGAATGTGGAAATGAGAAATGGCTTCTTTTTATGCCATGAACAAGTTGAGGCACAAAAACTATAGATAATAATTCACATAAAATGCTACACTAAAAAAGAATCCCCTAATATGGAATACTTTTTTGTTGTTTGATAGATTACTTATTATGTTGCAAGATGATGTCCAAATAAAATAGCACTAAATATATGTTTGATGAATATTTTCTGTCCTGCTTTTATGACATCTTATTCTCAAATTATTAATGTGTTTGTTTTCATCAATGTTTAGTGTAGTAAATCTGACACAAGAGATTACAGCACATGGCAAAGGAATTCTGCTGCTCTTCAGTGATGCTTCTAGGTGATCTTTGTCTTTAAATGTTCAAGAAAAAAGCCAACAGTGATAAAGAATTTCATTTACATCTCTGTATTTAGGTTTATATTCCTGTTCACAAATGATGGGGACTTGGTATCTTCAAACAGTAACATACTTTATAATGTGATCCAAATATTTTATCTTGAGTTACTACATAAAAATATTATAGATCATCCAACAATATGAGAAAATGTCACCATATTCATTTAAAATAGCTATCTGTGAAATGTGTGTTACCGTACTTTGCTTGGGGCAATATATTTCCATGCTTTATGAAATTATTAATTCTCATTAAATTCTAATGATCCCATCTGAAAAGAGCAGAACTAATTAACTGCTCCATTAAAGTTATTACTTACTCCTGATGAGGCCTGTAAATGTTTCTACTTTGTTAGGCCAGTGAAAGTTTTCTGAACCACAACTCCTGGCCTTACAAAGAAAATTCCCCATTATTCCATAACAGTAAAATTACCAGGTTCTAACAACACCCATGTAGCCTCTAAGACTGAAGACTTATATCCCGAAGCAAATATTTTCCTCCTCTCACAAATAAAAGAAAATGAAGCTCATGCTGGCTGGGAGGATCTGCAGACCCTGCATCACACAAGTGATGTCTACTCGGGGCCAGCACCTCTACAGAAAGGAGTGTTTAAATACTTTTGAGAATTTGGTCTGCAGTGGCTCTGTACTTCTGCTGTCACTTGTAAAACCAAAATGACTTTGCTACCTCTCCAGAAGGCTGTGAAAAATGATGACACCTGTGAGGTTCCCACATGCTGTGTCTGTTGGGGTTTCATCCCTGCCCTATGGACAGATGGCAGAGCCATAAGCAGCAGCAGAGCCTGGAGAGCAGCACACTGAGCTGAAGTGTTCAGCATAAACCGGTGATTTAAAGAGGATACAGGGTCATCTTCAAAGATGGGCTCTGCTTGAAGACCACCATGACTGCAAGAGGTGAGCTCCCAACATAGTCTAAGGACAAGTAGAAGAGCTTCAGCAGTCTCAGCACTGCCAGGGTCAAGATCACAGAAACTCAGTGAGATGTCACCAGTGGAAGTGAAGGAAGAAAAGCATTGATTTGAGCTGATAAGGAAACGTTGCTGACTGAAACAGTGAACAAACTGTGACAGTTGCTTTCGCAACCACGTAGTGTACAAACACCCATATGTGAGGAAGATTTTAAATACACACATGTAAAAATCTCCCATGATAAGGCTGATCCTGATGTGACCACAGAACTGGAACAGAGCCTATTATTTCCATGACAACTCTGACTGAGAGCTACTCCAGACAAGTATCAAATACTTTAATCCATCAGGTAATAATTAAAATAAAGATACATTAGTTAAAGAATTTGAAAAAATATTACTTTGGTGATCTATTACATTATTTACATACAATGAATAAATTATGTTTTAAATTATTTGCTCAGCTTCATTATTAAGACATTTTTCAATGCTTGATTTTTTTTTGGGAGGGGGAGGATTTTGTTGGGTGTTTTTTAAGAGTTTTCTCTTTTCTAGATAAAGGCTGAATGTTTTAAGGAAATTAAATAGTTTTTAATAATGCTCCTCAGATAGTAAATACAATTTTTTTTTTATATTCAGCTCCTGTCGGCCCCCAAGAAACACTTCCATTTGCAAGGCTTCTGCCACAAAACCAGTTTTTATAATGGCCATTGATCCTTTGGAAAGGATCAGAAGTTAGATTTGCAACCTGAATCAACTAGTACACACTGTATTTTGATTCATTCTATGCCAATCTCTGGTATTTAGGCACTGAGATTTGGCTGAGAGTTTTGGATGCTACTCTGCAACAAACAAATACAATCTGAAACACTGACTGCTCTGGAAATACTTTTTTTCTCTGCTATGTCACCCCTTTCAGTCACAATAATAAAACTATCAATTCTTATAGTTAGCCCCTTGTTCCAATCCTTTGAAAAATGTTTTGCCAAACATTTGCAGTTGCAACTTTTGACAGCACAAGCTTTCCTTAAACCCCTCACCCTTCCCTGCTTTCTCATGGCCTCCATGTGCGCTGGGCATCCCCAGGAAGGGAGCTGACTCACCATTTGGACAATCCCAATAGGTTGGTGATCTTCTGCCCTTTGTTTGTTCAGTGATGGTCCACACCAAGGTCAGTAACTCTGTTTTGGGCCCCAAGGCAACTGTGCAAGTAAGAGTTTCCAAGAAAGGAAATTCGAGTTTTCTCGGCAGCAATGGGACGTAAAACACAGTCACACTATCAGGCTGGGCTCCTCTGTGCAAGCAAGCACCACGCACAGCCCCAGGCTCAGCCACTTCCTGGGAGAGGCTTCATCATTCCTTGGGAGGACCTGGCTCCATCACCCACACCAGCGTGGCATTTCCACCACCCACACACTCCCTGGAGAGCTGTGCCACTTGCCGAGAGCTTCCAAAATAGCAACTTCCCAGCCCATAACGCTAAAAGCTTTTGAAAACATTTGCAACCAATTTTACAGTTAATTAAACCCAGATTTGCTCTATTCAGTCATTTGTTCTATAACTTTTAAATCTTTTTTGGTTTAAAGTTTAGAGGGGTTTTTTTAAGTCATGTGCAAGCTTTTGCTGTAAATAGGTTAATTGCAGCTCTGATCTTCCTCCAGCATCTGCCAGTAAAGACAAACTGTTTTCAAACATCCAGGCCCAACATGGATCACAGCATTTCAAGGTGGGACCAGCCACATGGTGCTGCCAGCAGGGAATCCCTTGCCAAATCATACAGCTAGTAAATTGTATGGCATTAATTCCTCAAAAATTTCCATAGCAAGAGTTTTAGGAAAAGATCCAAATACTCCATCAGTAAATCTCACAGAGTAGGTAAAGCCTTTGCAGTTGCCATGTACTTCACAGGGCCTTTCTCTAACATGTGGTTGCAGTCTACAGATCCAAAGCTTACACAGACTAGATATGCCACAAAATTTGAAGCTCTCCTCTCTCCTCTGCTCAGAACAAAAGTAGGAAAATTGTATGACGCAAAATCACTTTTTCTCAACAAGACAAAAAATCATTATTCATGTTTTTCTTTTAAAATCAATATTTCTACCAAGAAAGAGAAGTTAATTGTTGCAAGAAAGACTGTCTGGCTTGAGTTTAAAGGAAGGCTTCTCTTAACTGGCAAACAGTTTCCCCAGCAATATGCCTTTCTACAGCTCCAAAGCAGAATATCTTATGACTCTTACCTTGGGTATGTAAATGAAGAAATACCAGTTAAAATTAAGCTCCTGCTCACCAGAGACCAATTATTGATTTTTCTCCCCTCTTTACCCAATGAAAATAACAGACAAGATTTTAAAACATTTTAAAAACCTTTGGAAAAAAATTTACCTATTTAAAGACATCTGCAGTGAATTGTAAATATTATCAAAAACCCCCATGTCTTGCCTCCATTTCCGGTCAGTGCTGTAATTTTTTTTGAGAAATGAATTATCCATATTCACTGAATAAGGTCACAGAAACACCCCTGTGCCTTGAAGAGCAACTGGAATCACAGACATCTTTTGCAGCTGTGGGCACCTATACTTAGCCCTAGCTCTGGACAAAGGAATTCATCCTACAAAATCTGAGTTAACCAAGTGCATAACGTGCTGGTATGTCCCAGAGACAGGCAACAGTGCTATGGGAGCTATAGGCTGTCCTTTGCAGAAAATAATGACTGATTTACTTAAAATGAGAGCTTAAATCCTTCCTATATCAACCTGGAAGGTGTGAACTGATGTCCAGTAAAATAAAAAAACCAACAGGTGAACCCAGATTAATTATCTGCTTGGTTTTGAAAGCAAGTAATTTATTCCTACAAGCAAAGCCCATTTGTGCATTAGAATTATCTCAGTGCCTTAAACAAACTTTCAGAAAAGCTTTCCTATGTAGCAGACTGTAAAGGGAACTGTTGGAAATTTCATTTCTGACAGTAAAAAAACCCTAAAACCCTCTGGTATCTAGTACCTTTAAATTGATATCAGCTATTACTATAATTCTTTTTTTAAATCACTGTGCATTCCTTAAAAAAATTATATTGGTGCCACTTACCATCAACTCCTGCTGCTGATAGGAGCACGGATGCCAGTGTGAGCCTGAGTGAAGGGCAGAGCATCACCCTGCAATCCTGCCTGCAAGAAGCAGGGTGAGATTCCCCAGGCCACATCCAAGCCCCGGGGATCGGAGATCACTTGTCAGTCATTACCCACGTCGGAGACAACGCCTACTCTCTGAAAGCACTGCTGCGTTCCAGCACTTCTTTCTTAAATTGCACATCCTCACAACCATTTGGTTTTTAAACAGTTGTCTTCATTTTACCAAGAGCACCCTGTGTATTTTAGGCAAACCTGCTCCACACTGTCATAGACCAGAAGTATGAGTCAGATACTGCCCTTTCAATCTGTGTAAATACAGGCCATTCCCTTCATGCTTGGACTCGAGGATTCTTGTGAATTGTCCATCCCGATACAGAATATTCTTTGAGTGTGTGTGTGAAGTCTGACCAGGTAAACAGCAACTTATGTGAAATGTGCAGGATATGCAAAATCCACATCAGTCAAAAATATCACCACAATCTTGATATAAATCAAGATCCACAACTCAAAATCCAAGACTCTAGTTTAAATAAATTGGAGTTCTGTATAAGGATTAAGATCACAAATTCTCCTTCTTCCTCTCATTTGAGGAAATGTGAAGGGCTAGAAGAGAGTCATATAGATGGTTGTTTAACCTTAGTTAACAAAAAATAGAGGGGGGGGAAAGGAAGGAAACCTGCAGATTCTGTATCCAAAATAAATATATTATGCCACCCTCATAAATACTCACTTTTTGAACCCATTCCAAAATTCACCAGAACTCATGCCAGTTTTTTCTCCAGTAGCTTTCTGCATCAGTGAGACTCCTGACATCACACAAGGCCACTTTCCTCTTTGACGTTTTGACATCATCATTTAAAGGCTGTTGCTATCATGGCAGGTTCTTTACAGCTGGAACAAAGAAACAGTATGGTTTTACTTATTGGGAAGAACATTTACTGAATATCCTGCAAACAGTCTGCTCCTAATCCCTGAAACCAATGGTTTATGTTCTGGGGAAGTCAAAGGGTTTGTGGCTAGTTACTGTACAAATCAGAAGGAAAAACATATAGGGTTCATTGCTGAAATTGTCAGTGATTGCAATTAAAGGTGAACACAGATCAAGAACCACCAAATAATGGAATATCAGGTAAAAGAAGAGGTAAATTGTCCTTTTTTTTTTTTAAGAGAGAAGTATTCATATTGCCTTCAAGCTGCTGACCAAGATTCCTATGTACAATGGTTTATATATTACTGTAACCTGTTTTAATTACCGCTTAATGAATAGGAATTCTGTTATTCTTCAAATGTGTCCTTCTCCACTCTTTTGGATTCTATTTTTAATCAATGAAAAACCTATTAAATTTTGAAAAATAACTAGCAGTTTTATGGGGCATGCTGCATGAAGTACTGTTTCTTGTTAATTCAGACTATTTTTTTCAGTTTCATTGCTTTTGAAATATTAACAATTTCTATCAATCAGAGATGTGCAGAATTCAAGCTGCTAAACTAATTTTAAATAATTTATTCTAAAACAAATCGATTTACATTTCTATTAATGTGATTTTCCAGGAACACCTGATAAAAGGAGATTTTCTCCAAAGGATTGCCTGGAATCACTCTGGCTCATTCAGGTACATTTTCCTCTTTGCTCTTCCCTCCTTTAAATTTAAGGTACTATGGCCTAATTTCAATTTAACCAAACACATGCTTGCTAAAAATAACATTGAGGGTTGTCATCAAAACATCAAAATTATTTTTTTCAAAAGCATTATAATTTTAAATTTCAAAGTTACACTTAAAAGCACAAGAAATCCAAATTGTAGAGAAAGCAAAACTGTATTCATTCATTCATGAATATGTTATTGCTAAAAAGCATGGGTAACATAATTATATAATTGCTTTTTAAGGTTATCTTTTAGCAGCATCCCTGCCCCTAAGATCAAAACTGTGTCTGAAAAAATGTATCAGTAATTTATGTCGACATTCGTAGTTAAAACATTTCATGGGATTGTTAATTTTTAATTTTTGTCATACTGTTTTCAGACTTCCTGATATCAAAAAAAATCCCAACAAAAATCGACAGAAAATGCTTACTCTATTGCTCTTCAGTATGTTTAACAACCACATTTCTGGGTGCTGTCATATAGCCAGACATGCAGGAGCTATGAAATACACTTACAATTTATTGCCTATAATTAATTACACTCACAATCCTTTACAAGGAAAAAATTGTACCAATAAAATGGAGACCTTATAAAAAGAATTGTGTATTACTTCGAAATGACAGGCTTCTCCAGGAGTTTCACTGCTGCTTTTTGGCTAAAATCGTTCTTGTTCAAATGGTGAATTCTCCGCCTGGGCCGGCCCCAGCTCTCTCAAGAGCTCTGACTCCAGACTGGCAGCAAAAGCTGCATTCTTCTGCAGCAAAGTTAGCAACCCCCAGAATTCTATTGCAAGACTCAGTATAGCATGGTATTGGGATTTATTTTTTTTTTAAGTTTCACATTTTGGAATTAAGAGGTTACATGAAAAATCCAGCTTCCTTTTAACAAAACTAATTTTCAACTTCACCGGAGAATAAGTTGAAAAATCTTTTTGTAAAAACTTGGGGATATGGAAGGCAAATAAAGCCAAGGGGCTTTTCTACAGTAGAGATTTTCTAGGCTGGCATATAGGGTTTATGTTCTATTCTGTATTTTTAATGCTCAAGATTGAAGACATTGATAGTGGGGTTCTATATCAAATGTTAAACATTGCAGAAGAGCAGTCACCCATCAGAGCCAGAATGACATTTGCAGGTTAGAAGAGCGAGTTCCTCCTGCATCCCTATTAATAACCAGCTACAAATTCCATTGCTTATATAAATAATTGTGAAACAGGGAGGGGATTAAGCATAGTAAGGGCTTTGTTTTGGTGGGCTTGTTCAGTGGAAAGCAAAATCGTAGTTTGTATCAACCCACTCACTCGACAAAGTGAACTGAGACAGAAATCACCCAAAACCAAGAATTGTGTTTCCCAAATGATTTTTTTTTTTAATCTAGTTATGATTTATTTTAAAATGTGATTCCTAGCTTTCCTAGTGCAAACCCTGGGCAATCTCAAGCCCCTTGCTGTTGTCCTCTTGAGTCTGTGAACAGGCAGAATTAAACAACAGCATCGCTAAGTGCAGACTTACTCCATTCATCTTAATGGACTGTTAATTATGACCACTTAAATGCCCACAGTGTTAACCCTGTCACCGCTGGCTGCATTTCACCCAAAAAGGCAGTTTGTAGATGCTGATTTACACACAAGTAAGCAGATGTAAAACTCTCCATCAATGCACTGTTAAGTGAACTAAACGATTAATGAAGTTATGAATATGGATTATGAAGCCAGTTGAAAAATCTAATAATCATCTTCTGAAGTTTATTCCTTTCAAAGATTGGAGGAAGGTTCTGCTTTCAGAGACAACAGAGCTGGATAATTGTTTGAGGGTTGAAGAGTTTCAAATAAGATGGTGTTGAGTTTGTAATGAATTTTCACGTAGTGAATTTCCAAGGGCTGGTTAAGGTGTAGTTAACTGAGTGACTTTGTACATCCTAAGTGATGCAGCAATATGTACTGTCAGGGTATAATAAGGCTAGTTGACTTTTCTTTAATTTCAGAAAATGTTATAGATCTATGTAAAATATGAAATTATTTATTTTAAAAAGGCAGGAAGACCTTAAAAATCATAGATTTTATGCATTGCTGCCTATAAAGCTGATGCAATTAACAGAATTAGCAGGTATGACAAACAGAAAAAATTTTTGGGGCACAAATATATACGCATTTGGAGGGGGCACAAATCACAGTGGTTTTGAGGAATTTAACAGAACAATATTTGGAGTACAGTCATGACAGGAATTGTATTTTTAATATTGTATGTACTGCAAAAATAATAATTAACAAAGCCTTAGCTTTCATTGTCTCGCTGGTTCTCCACTGGTATCCCTGGCTATTTGAGGAGAATCTTAGCACCAGAAAGGACCACGTCCATTTCTTCTGTCACACCACAGGTTTTTCAGTCATTCCTTCTATCAAATCCAGTTGCTCCACGCTTGCACAAATCCCAGAAACCAGGGGTATGTGGTAAGCTGGTTCGCATGGGGAAAAGCAAGAGCTCACAACATTCATAACATGCCAACCCCTTGTAAATATTTTCTCAGTCTGCACTGGCAGCCACAACAGCCACCACCGCAGCGCCACTGGCCGCCCATGCAATGCAGATACTCATTTCTGCAGCACAGCCATGAAACAGCCAACGTGCCACTCCACAAAGATTAGAAAACAACAGAACCACCAAGTAAAGCAGCTTGGAAACCAGAAACCATATTGCAAAACCCTGAGAACCCAACCAAGCATGCGGTCTGTTTTCCCCATTTATACACGTTGGGATATCAATTTTTTTTTTTTTTTTTTTTTTTTTTTAATAAGAAGTGGTTGTAAATGAGCAGTCGGGCCCATGTGGTCAGCACATAACGCTGGCAAGAACAACAGTACAACAGTACGTGGGCCGGTGCTTTGGGTCTACCAGCACTCTGGAGACCCCCCTGATAGTTACCATAGAGATAGTGGGAGCCACAAAGAGCTTCGATCACATTACTGGCTGGGAGGGGGTCAATTTGTATGCGCGAGCCCTGCTGGGATTGAAAGAATGCAGAGGAGGACAGGAAAGATAATAGAGAGAAAAATAAGTGAAGGGAGAATACAAGAAATGAGAAAAATGAAAGAAAGAAAGGAAAAGGGGGCAGGGGGAGAGGGGAAAGCGACTAAAGGGAGTGAGGGTCCTTGGAAGAAAAAAATCCAGCAGAAAGACCAAGGGAAAATGAAGAGAGAAGGAGAGAAAACACGAGTGAGAAAATTCATCTTGTGCAGACAGCACTCATGTTGTTGCCTGACAGGAACTGCTGCTCCAGAGGAGCTAAGCCAGTGCTGTGGGTAGTTGCAGAAGCAGCAGAGATAGAGGGATGGATGGATGGATGGATGGATGGATGGATGGATGCTTGCAGCACCTGACCCACACCAGAAAAACTGCTCCAAACACAGAGCAAAGGAAGGAAACTAAATCACAGAGAGGAGAGGAAGGTTGTTTCTATATGCCCATATGCAAACGTCCTGAAGCTATTGCACCAGCACCACAAAAGTTTGTTTCTTTCTTCTTTGTACTCCTCAATGAAGGGCACTGAGGGTTCAGGGCAGCTTTTGCCTCCAAAAGCTGTGACTGCCTGGTCTGGTGGGGCTGGAGCTTCAGCAAATGCCCTGGGGTCTCCATGAAGACCACAGCAACCTCCACAATCCCAGCTGCCTCCTGCAGACAACACCTAAATCCCTACTCCAGAAAGGCTGAGAAGAACAGTTTGACTCACTAACGAAATCAGCAGAGTGTCCCAAACATCAAATTTAGGAAATAATCTCTTAGGGACAACAGGGACCACTGTAACAAGTGGACCGTGTTGTTGCAAAAATCTGTTGTTCCTCTGCAGGTTAGTAATGTCACAGGCAAATCTGCTTGTCTGCCAAGAGGAATCTTAGCAAAGTCAGAGACAGAGAGAGAGATTTAATACATAACCAGTAACAGATAAAGAAAATTGTCTTATTTGGTGGCCCCATACCTCCCAGAAGGTAGAGGTAATGATTAATGTCTTGCTTTGGTGCATTGCTTTGATGCCATCATGTTTGCTGCCAGGGGATTGCCCCAAAGGCTGGCAGAGCAGCAGACTGCTGCAGCATACTGCAGCCCCATGGCTGAGCAACAGGAGAATTTTTCCTGGGGAGAATGACAATCTGCTGAGTTTTTCTAAAGTACACCTTTTTTTTCTTAGCAGGAGCACCACAGTACTTAGCAGGACCCTCACCTTGAGGGCCATCCTATTCAGCCCTCTGAGAACAAGACAACAGACCTTACATCTTCTTACAGAGAAAACAGATTTAAATACGTTCAGTGAAAATTTAGCATGGATTTCGGAGACAGTCCCCAACTGTCAATAGCATCAATTGGCCCAGCTGTATCATGTGCTCAGTACACAGAGACCAGTCTAAAACTGAATGTGAAGGTGGGCTGTTTTTATTTTAATGAACCAATACTGAGTTTGTATCATTCCACTTTTCAAGCCAGCTTCCAAAATGACCGTAAAGTAGATTTCTCCCTTGCATATTAACACCAACGTCAAGTTATCCCTAAGATCAACAGTATTGCTTTTGTGTTAAAAGCACACAGATGTCTGAGTAACAGTAAAATTACTGAAGTATGTAAAAGCCTCTGGAAATGTTGGAAAGCAGCTTTTCCATATATAACAGTGTCACCATTTAAGTCAAATACATCATGATCTTAGCTTAAAAAGCCTTCCAAAGCAATACAAACTAAATTGAAAACACTTCCCATTCAGAGGAATATACTGTTGACATAAAGCTGCAAAGTAAAGCAAGAAAATGGCATGTATAAAAGTGCAAAGTGCCTTTGTAGGAAACCTGAACAGTTTCATGCACAAGTTTCCAAACTGTCCTATGCATTAGAGCTACTATCTTTCTTAATGTGATTTACAATACAGAATCATATTTAAAGGAGATGGTGTCGGTCCAGCCACAGATATACTCAAAGATTTCAAAGCCTTTTTTCAGCTCTTCCCTTATCACCACCACACATGTAGGGAGGAGATCCTCCAGTAAGCCCTGTAGTTTCCAGCCAAGCCCAGCCCAGCCTCAACAGCCTCAGGCTGTCGAAGTCATTAAGATTTTTATGAACATCTACTAGCCAGATGAGTCCTCATTTCCAAATCCCTTACAAATTTTTCCACCACAAGAATACTTTCCAAAAGCTGGGCAATAGGCCCCAAACAGATCTTTCAATACTAAGGTGAATAGGAAACTAAAAAACCATCCAGCAGTGGTAATTTGTACAAGCCTCTTAAATCTTGAAAATGAGGCTATTCATTTTCTAATAATAAATCTTTACGGCAGATAATCTTATCTTCCTTCCACAATAAACTCCTAATTATTACCTTTCCAGCCAGCATATCTGGGATTTTAAAAGTATGTGACAGCAGTAAAAGCAAGTGCTGGATCTTAAGACTGAAAAAAAGGGAATAGTTAGGTTAGGCATGCAGAAGATCCTTGTTTTTTAAGATCTGGACAACATGATATAACAGAACAAGTTACAAGCTGGCAGTGAACTATTCATATGAGAAAAGTCAAGGACAGCCACCAGCTGTGGGGAAACTCCACCTTCAGTTTGTTCAGACCTGTGCTGCCCAAAGGAAAACGAAAGAGGAAAAGTATTTCCCTTTTTTTCATTTTAAGCTAGACCCGGTCAAACCCAGAATCCATTCCTAAATATTAAGGGAAAATGAAGAAAACGTTTTTGCAAATATTTGTCTAAACTGAAAACTTTGCACATCATTAATTACAAGTTTTATCTCTCATTTATACTGGAAGTACTTCAGGGCTGGAAACCTGTGAGGCCCAAGATACTGAGCACAGTGTGTGTCATGGCACAGACCTTTTCTGTGTCATTTTCAGTCTGCTGAGGCTAAGCAAATTATGGAAAGCATCTGTAAGGCTAATTTTTGAGTTTAACAGTATTTAGGTGAAAATATTTATGTGAAAATTTACCCAAGAAAAAAAAAATCAGATACAGTATGTCCTCACATTAAACTGAAGATCTTAATTTTGAGTAGTAACTACTTATCTCTGCCTATTTTCAATTGAACCATAGAAGAGAAAATATTTAGAGACATGATCTAAAGAACACATCTGTCTTACAAAACCAGAAATGTTTGCAGAGAATCTATGAAGTGAAAAGGAGGTGAATATTATTGCTCTAATCCTGCCATTTTACTTCACTGCTGTACAATCATCTTTTTAACAGTACAAGGGATTTAGCAGCAACAACTTTTAAGCAGAATATTTACAAACAACTCTCGGCTTGTTAAACCAATTATTCCTTATCCATATATGCACTACTCTAGCAAGCACTTAACAGTTGCTTGCAGAGCTGGATATGCCAATGACACAACAAGAAAATAAAATAATCAGAATATCCTGTCCATTCAGAATAAAATGTAAAAGCACTAGTTCCTTGGCCTCAGTTATTTAGAAATTCCCAGATACTCCTTGCTCTTCTGTAAGGTGTAGATAGAAGTATTTCCACACCTTTCCCTGTCAGTTTAACTATGAAGGTGCAATTTAGCTCTCAGGTTTTGCCAACAAAACTATGATGATGAAAATGGAATATAATATTTAACAGAAAAAAAATCTAAGCCTATCTTATGTGACAATGTTTTAAGTACATTAGGGGAAATTAACTTCATAAATCAAAGTCATATTCTTTATAGGAAAAAATTATATTGGCATTTCTCTTCTTCTGAATGCATTTATTTGGGGCAAAATATATATTTTGAGTAATCATAAAAACAATTTTAGAAGTATTTATATTTTATAGATTTATAATTTAGAAATAAATTTCTTTCTTCTATTTATTTCTACAAAATTTCTCTTCCCTTCATATCTGTGGGATAAAATACAGTGTTATACCTCCTTGGTCCTTCTTCACACCCTGTTTCTTCCCTGGAACCCTACATACCTTTCACACATAAATCGGATTTCCATGACATTTAAATGCAGTTCCTTAAGCTTTCAGCAAATGTGACACAGCTTTCCTCTCTGGGCCCTACAGCAGTCCCCAGTATTACTCAATCTGTTTGTAATCTTCCTGTTTCTTAGATAATATTAAAATTTTGAGCTGAGTGCCACTTTCATTTTCAGAACAACACTTGCTCATTAAAAAGTCAATGCCTGCTTTTCTAGGTTATTGTTTCTAGTTTATGCATTTTTTTCTCACAAGCACAAGTGTTTAATTTTAGCCTTTGATGGAGCTTGTCATTTGCATTTTAGTAATTTTGCTCACTCTGCTTTTCACAAATACTATTCTTTGGAGATTTCTGTGTGCTACAATTATAAAAAAATAACCAGGAATCTACTTGGTTTCATAGTGCCTTTGATTCAAATAGTCTCAAGAAATGCCATACCAACTTCAGGATGTCTAGGAAAGAGGTGTTAAATAGATTTTTATGTATCAGTCCATGGGAGAGAGTACAGAACTGAAAAATTAAAGCAAAAATGTTCAGATACAGGAAGTAAACTGTACCAAGATGCTGACATAATCAGGAACTGCATATGCAGGATCTAAGAATTTCCTTGAAAAATTAAAAAAACTTTAATAAGAACAATACAGTTCTCAACAGGAACATTATCCTTAACAATTAGGATTAGAACTTCTGCCCAAATTGACTTTAAAGAAACCAGTAAGTGAATAAAATCAAGCAGTTCTGTCTCAAAATCTTATTCTTTAATCTTCAGACAATGCTCTCCAGCCATCCCTGCATTTTATTTTTTTAGCTGTCTTTGTTTTATTGGTTTTTTTTAAAGTGCGTTGTTTGTGCTGTGCTTATCTTTGAAGCAGTAGGTCCAAAGTAAGCAAACAGCAACGAGAACAGAAATAAATAAATAATCCCGGGGAAGGAGCCTTTCTGAGCCTGTGTAGCTGAACCACCGACTTATTGTCTCTGCTCTCACCACACCCCCCACTTCAGTCGGTTGTTCCCCTGTAAAAAAAAAAAAAAACAAAAACCACACACACACATGCACAAATTCCACCCCCCCCCCAACAAAACCAGAAAACCACAAAAAAAAAAAAAAATTAAAAATTTGTGAAGGCCTAACCGTATTAACAGCCTCGCTATTCTTAAGGGGAAAAAAACCCCCACACCTATTTTGCAGTTATATGAAAACAAAAAGCATCTGAAATTAGCACGTTGTATTTGTTTACACCATCAGTTTGAGGTGGGGGATAAAGAAAGAGAAAATAAAGACAGAGGTTAACCCATTTTAGTAGAAGTGGAAAAAATCCTGGGGACTTTTTAAGCCTAATTTCAGCCTAGAGTGATTTTTATGGCCAAACAATGAATCCTTAAAATAATTGGTTCATATCATGAATACACAACAAACTGTGAACCCAGGCCCGGATTCAATTTCCGGGCTAATCAGTAGGAATACCTCCTTTGATTTTGGTGACTGTAACAACGTACAATATCATTAAAAAAAAAAAAATCTTTACCGATGTGTTCTGGCTCAACACAGACCAATTGTTTCTTTATGTTGCATGAGCTCTGAGAGTGTTTTTGCAGCATTACATGTGACTTATGTCGATGAAAACAAATCGATATAAATCGTGGGTAAAAAAAGCACCATCACTTAGAGAGGTACTAAATTTCCAGACCACAGTATTCAGATTATGATTATTTATTGCCATTGTAGGTAGATGAAAGGCTGTGGCGTTCCTTCCAGTCTCCCTGCTTCGTGCCAGCTGAATTCTGCGAGAGGGATGGTGTTAGAAATGGAAGGCTACAGTAATGTTAACTATGCTGTTTCCCTCCAACATCCATTTTGTTCCAAAGAAACACTTGCCAGAGATTAAAATATTCAAGATGGCTGTTTTCTGCACCCTTTCTGCGAGCTGTACAGTTTTTCATCTTTCCAATACTCCGGGTCCTCGTCTTTATTGAGACCATGAATATTTTATTCCCCATCTTATCTGCCTCCCGAGTCATTAAATATTGGCCAAAGTTCAAAGGGAGTTGCTTCACCACGACCTCGCTCCGAGCCCGGACCCCGCGCAGCCCTCCGGCCGCCGCTCCAGCTGGACGCCGCTCCCGCACCGCCGCTGGCCGCCGAGGATGCGCCCCCGCACCGGGACACCCCCGGCCGAGCCCCCCCGGACCGGGCCCCTCTCGCCCCCGCCGCCGGGAGGCAGGGCGGGGGCAGCGCCCGGAGCG
>VZUI01059498.1:0-13803 GCA_013401135.1 Cettia cetti | reverse complement strand
TTTTTTTCTGTACTACTACATTTGTTTATTTTAATATTCCTAGTAAAGAACTGCTATTCTTATTCCCAAATCTTTGCTTGAAAGCCCTTAATTGCAAAATTATAGTAATTTGGAGGGAAGGGGGGTTACATTCTCCATTCCAGGGAAAACTCCAGTTTTCCCCTGGCAGATACCTGTCTCTAAACCAGGACATTTTCCCAGCTTACTTTTGGATATGGTTGCGGTGCATCCATGAATAATGTCTTAGACTGGCTGGTAGGCATTTCTGTGCCAGATAGCACTAATAATGTGTACTAGGGCTAATTATTCTGAGCTACCATTTGCATTCTTTACTTAGCACGGTACATTCCTGCATGGAAACTACTTTCTTATTTAAATTTTTTTATAAAAGGACCATCAGTGAAATATATAATTTACAACATCAAAAGAGGCCAGATAATGGTTCTTTCTGGACTGTAATACTGTGAAAATATTAATGGAAATTTTAATACACAGAATATACAAAGCTACTAAAATCATTTTAATGTATTACTTTGTTCTCATGACACTGAACACATTTTCAGGTCTTTGATGACCACAGATTTGAGGTACTTCAAAGAAAAATAGCTTATTGTTATCATCTTTTTCATCCCATCTTATTTTCATTTATTCTTTCTAAAGCTTTTTGTTTCATTTTGTTTAAATTAATGCATTCTACTTTCTGCATGTGTGTGTCAAAAGATGGCATCTTTGTCTAAAAGGAAGATGGGGTACAAGAGAAGATGTTGTTGAAAAATCTGCCACAAGAAGGACAGAAGACAGGTATGTTCTACAGATATTTTTGCTTTATTATCTGTAACAAAATAGGAAAGAAGTGTTATCTACTTAAAGGATAAAAAAATTTTCTCAATTCTGAGAAAAGAGCATGAAGATTATCAACACAGTCCGCTGACTTACAAGGAAGAGTCCCAAGAGAACTAGGTAAAGGAGATTTCTGAAACTAAGTTCTTATTTTGTAATGGTATATTGGTAACAATGAATTGGCAAACCAGTAAACTGAAAATACCTCTAGGGATTGATAATAATCAATATAACTACTTTGTCTGAAGAAACACAGATCATGAAAATAAAAATTTATTTAACTTGTATAAATACAGTGAACAAAGTATTGCTTAATTCATGATTTTACTAGTAAAGAACTAAAGATTTAAAGAAATGTTAATTTTTGTGATCATTATGAAAAGTATCATGGAGGAGAGGTTTTGTTGCAACAATATTTTAGATAGCTGGAAGCTATTTTGATATTCTTTACTTCAGTGTCTCTGCAGCTTTCAATCAATATCATGTGACATTTATATTTAAAAAAATATAAAGAACCCAAATTCTAGTATGTTTTAGGAAATTACCACAAAATAGATCACACTGTGTATTCAAACTTTGCAATAATTCTCACTTCCATTTGTCAAGTGTAACTTTGATAGAAGGGATTTTCTTAAACGTGTACCAAGACAATTTTAGACCTTCTAAATAGCTGGGATTTAGTCCAACCATGTGGAACATTTTGTGTCAACAATCCATCAACAGAAAACCTTTACTGATGACATATGCAGGAGCTTTAAATCTCTGTAAAACAATTGAAAGAAACCCAGATGATTGTTCCAGAGTTAACTAATATACTCCAGGATGAGAAAAATTCATTTGATTTACATGAAGGAAGCAGAACTATGAAAAAAAAAAAAAAAAAGCTATGCTGTTGGAGAATAAATGTACCCATAACAATTCTAGATAAAACATGGTAGGACATTAAAGTTAAAAAAATTAACTCTTGCAATTTAGCACATTTTCTTATCAAAGTGGGAAAACATTTACTATGGGTAGATACCTATCATATTTTCAATGAGTAACCTTATATTGAAAGAATCTATCTGTGAAATTCTATATGGGTTTGTAAAGACTGCAGCTACCCATTCTCATGTCACTTCTCACACTGCCTTTATGAAAATACAACTTTTTTTTATAGTGTCAGCTTCCAGTGATATACCCACAAAGGTCAGACTCTACCAGATCACTCTGCAGTTGGTTAGATTCACAGAACCACAGAATGGTTTGGATTGAAAGGGACCTGAAAAATCATCTTGTTCCATCCCCCAAAATATTTATTGCACACTTTTAAGACTTTGTGTTAAACAGAGATTGAAAGGAATAGAAGCATCCAGTATTGGTAACTGAGGATGGAATGGAATTGGGGTTTATTTCTGTTTATTTTAACAAAAACAAAACAAAGCTCTCCAAACACTGACTTCTTTCACTGATGAGAATGTCTTGTGTAAAGGCCTTTGGTCAGAATAACAGCCTTCTCTGGAATCAGGAAGGATCTTCATCCTGATCAAAATGGCCAAAATCCTAAAGATTTTTGTTACAGGGAACTTTTCTTGCTAGGAGCCATTTGTCTCTTTGACATTAATTCCTCAGCCATCAGGGTAATTTCAGAGCAGGAACCGATGGAAATATGCCCAACCAAGTCCCCTGTTTCTAGAGCCAGAAATCATACAATACCTTTCATAAACTCATCAGGCTTTATCTGCAAGGGTGTTGTGTCTTGTGATATCTTTAGAGCCACTAGGTTATAATTTATTTTTTTTTTCTGACAAAACCATAGTTGGAATCAAAGAATAACAGAATAATTCAGAGGACATTTAACCCAAATCCTGGTCAAGGTCAATGAGATCAGGTTGCTTAGATCTGTGTCTAGTCAGGCTTTGAATATATCAAGGATTAAGATTCTGTTGGCTTTCACAGCCACTGTTCAAATGTTTGAACATTGTAATAATGAAAAAAAAAATCTTTATATAGTTTGATACATCTTTCTTGAATACATGTTATCAGAATTGTACTCTCTTCTTGAGATGTAAATTCCTTGGGTTCATGCACAATGATTCTTGTGAAATCTGTGTTAAAAAATTCTTGTACCCCTCAAGAAAATATTTGACTTTTTCACGGTTGGATCATGTCAAAAATTAATAGTCTTTCATTGATGAACTCCTGTGACCAAGACCTTTGTCTTCCAACTTTTTCTAACTAATGTATTCCTAGAGGATAATAGACAGCTTTGAAACTAAGCTTCCAAGTTTATTTTATACTAGACCTTTGCACTTTATGAATTTCATCCTGTTCCTATTACCTCCGATCTCAAGGTCATTTAGTTCCTTCACTATGATGAGGCAATACTCTTCTGTCCTCCAAATGATGCTGCCCAATTTTGCTTCTATGACAAGATCATAAATAAAACTATTAAACATGACTGTTTCCAAAATTGATTTTGAGAAATTTCAGTAGTATCCTCCTTCGAGGCTAATGTTTCCCTTTCAGTTGAACTTTCATAGTTTCTCCTCACTTTTATAGTTTCTCCATTGAGCAATATCACCTTGATCTTAAATAAGTGTTAAATGAGTTTCCAAGCCAAATAATTTTCTGTATTTAGAAGTACATTTCTTCTGCTTATTAATTAATTTTCAGTAAAATCCATCTAGTGTGATATCTAGCCTGATATAATCTACCGCTTCAAATTGTTCAAATTGCATCACCTCTTTTTTTCCTATGCAATGTCAGCCACTTCTCCTTCAAAATTATTAAACTGGTGGCTCACAGGCTTTGTATTATCTTAGCTCATAATATTATGAAAAATCCTCAATTAAAGAAAAAACTCAATATTTGAGACCTTCAAGGTGAAAAGTCCTTAATGGAATAGAAGCATCAAGTGCTGGGACTCAATATGTAAATATTCAATATATCAGGAGCAAAACTACTGGTTTAGGCTTCCAGTCTAAACCTTGTGAATGTGTGAAAGAAAAGTAAAGAAAAAATTTGGAAACATTTTAAAGATATAGTTAAGGCTTCTTATGGAAAACCATATAGAAGAAGGCTTTTTTGTAACTTCTGTAAACTTTATTTGCAATTTAGTGAGAATTGGTATCTGAGTACATTTTAACAAAAACAAACAAACAAACAAATAAACAAAACACACACACACACAAAAAATCAAAACAAACTGAAAGAAAACTTCAAGGGAAGACTGAGGTTCTTTCTCAAATATTCTGTTTGGTCTTAGCTTTAACTACTTCCTAATTATTCTGCATTCCAAATTTGGAGCATATCCACACTTCTTCCACAGCTCAGCAAAATAAACCTGCCAAAGTACAGTCACAAAATATTTGAACAAAGACAAAATCCGTTCCTTTGGCACTTTCTCTGTTTCAGAAAATAGATTAATGTCAGTTGAACAGAATCACTGTTAAGTGAATGAGCAAAGGGACTGTATTTCTCTCACATTTCCCCAACCATTCCTTTGTAGGGTTGACATGTTAACATTTTGTCCTAGTTTATTGTACATACTGTTATCATTCCCTGCAGGATCTTCAAGATCAAGTGGTACAAATGTAGAAGGATAGGAAGCACTTTATCTTGCCACATCTATGCCTTTGTTTCTTATGTTCCAGTATAGCAAAATGATTAAGAAACTGAAAATAAACCATCAAATTGTTTTTCATTTTATTCTGATTGTAAAATTTCTGTGATCAGATTGTAAGGCTATTAAAAAAAAAATAAATCTTTGGGCTTGGAATCATGTATGCTTAACTTTATCCCAGTGAAGCCAGAAGAGTTATCTAGAATAGTTTGAATTAAGTGAGAGTGTGTGTGTGTATTTCTCTGTGAGATCTGTACAGGAAGGAGTTAAAATGTCTTTGGTGTGGAATTCCTGTACACTAAATTAACTATGCTCATACATTTTTACACCAAATGACCTACATGCATAGTTAGCATAAATTTAGTTACAAATTACATGTTTTCTTCCAAAATACTGCAAGTGGTGATTAAGATTGTGCTCTTTTGCTATGTCAGTAATCACAGTCTGAGTCTATTTCTAGCTGGTTAACTCACACAAATAATTAAACTACATAAACTCCACAGTAGGCAGAAGCTGCCATGCATACATACAGCACATATACAACCTGGCCTTCAGCTCTGTGGAAGTACAAGTGTAAATCCCACTAAATTGTAAACCTGATCTACATCCCAAGAAAAACTAAATACTGACATACTCACACACTGAAGTAGATACGGTGTAAATTACTCTTGAGAGGCTGTGAATAAAATAATTGGAATTTGCTGTGTGAACATTTAAATACTATACTCACTTTCTCATGTATTCTGCTATTAAACTCTCACTCCCAGGACAGTCCTGGAAAGGGAACTGAGATTTTCTTTTGAATTTGAAAAACATCCTCTCCCTCTATGATCTCTAAAACACACCCTCATCTGTTGTTGGCAATGCGACACAAACCAGAGCAGCCAGGGTGGCAACTGAAACAGGGACAGGAACAATCAAGCCAGAGAAATAACTTTAATAAGTAGCCAGAGGCAACAAAAGAACATGAGCTGAAAGCAGTATGGCAACCTCAAAACATCCAACAATGGGGCAAACATAACAGCATATACAGCACAATCTGAGGGCAGGGAACCAATGAACATTAACAGTATATGTAAAGCGTTGTTAACCAATCATATACAAGAACTCAGAACATAGACTTATATGGAACAACTATACTAACATAACCATACCCACAATCCCATTCTTCTCGCTCAAACCTAACAAGATGTTTCCCTTCCTAGCATCTCATATCCCATGGCCTCAGATTGATGCTGACTTCATTGTTGGCCAAGGGCAACTTACTGTCAGTCCTGGCTGGTCCAACTCCCACACTCATCTCCATCACCTACTATCCATTCAGTCCTCTTCTCTTTTTCCTTTGACCAAAGTGAGGGCAGAGGCTGCTTCCTACATCCCTTTCTTCTAAGTGGTATGTTTTGCTTCACTTCTCATCAGAGGAAGACGAGAGAGAGAGACAATTTCAAGGAGATAATGCATTTGACCTCTCTGTTAATATTCAAAATGATGGCCAGGAAGGTTAGGAGCAAAAATCAGCTTTCTTTCACACCTCTTAGCTCATTCCACAAATTAATAACATCGTACTGGGAGCAGCCCAGACGCTGCGTAATGAATGCTAGCCGTAGTTACTGCTGGCTGCTTCCGAGGATGCATTTATTTTTCTCATTATCTTACACACAATCTTCCAGCTATTGTCTGCTACCCCTGCTCACTCAGGAAACCTCAGAAATACTAAAGATGTCAAGAAGCAATAAGCCTCATTTATTTTTATGGCCTTCATCAGCACTTTCTTTTTTTTTGCTTAAAGGCCTATAATAGAATCCACTGATTAGAATCAGCACCATATCAGAATATAGATATGATAGTGCTTTACTGAAGGTGAATGGGCTACTGAAGGACGCTTTCTCCATTTGATACTTTCGGAGGATACTGAAGCTAAACAAAATTAATTGTGTTGGTACATTTTGTCTTTTCTTTCTCCTTCTTGCTACTTTCCCCAGCATTTGGAAACTGATTAACTAAAATGTTAAGGAAGATGATCATAAAAAGTCCTACTAATTAAAAAGGAATTAGTCAACTGAAACAATACCAGAAGGTAAGCAGTTGAATTTGATAGCAGTTAATAAAATGGTACAAGTGAACAGAGAAACTTCCATGTTAAACACTGTATTTACGACAGAACTAAACCAAGAAGCAAATAATTTACTTCTCTTGCACTTTTTTTTCACTTTAACTGCATCTGCATAATAGTCACAGGGCAATATACAATAAATAGGCCTTCTGTTCTATCCCTGCACAGGTAAATAAAGACCATATAAAAAATTTAAAAATAATTCGTTTCTGTTGTGTGCATCTATTTCCTATAGACAATCACTGCAAGCAAAGGTTTGCAGACTTCTAGCCCATTTCTAGTCAACATTTTCAGTTTATTGCAAACTTAACAGTAACTTCTCCACTAGAACAATTAGCACAAGAAAAAGGACAGAAGTAAGGCTGCATAAAAAAAAAAAAAAAGGTGTGGGAGATGCTTAGAGTGCAACCACTAAATTATTGCATTATTATATCTATATGCAATTTTAAATAGTTTTTTTATACCTATAAAGAAAATTCACCCAAAGTCTTCCTCAACGTCAGGTGGCAATATCCACACAAGTTGTGTGGAACAAACAGTGTACTTTTTATATCTGCCTTTTATTCTGCTTTAATGTTCTTTTGACCTCCAGGTCACGTTGTATTCAAGCTGTCCTGAGTGTTTGGAAATCTGGTCCCAACAGATTTACTGCTGGGATGGGAAAGTTACTGCTTTTGACTGTGGTCTTATTTTTTCGTAAGTAAGACCCAGGCAAGTACAGGGGCTAATATTTTAAGAATAAGGTTTTTCTTGTTCAAAGAAAAAAGGCACTCTGGATATGAAAAATTTAAAAATCTCCCATGCTAGGACTGTCCATGTGGAGTGCAGAAAAACTATTCTTGGTTACTGACACTAAAAATCTGGTGGGCTATTTAAGTATGCCACTTGCCTCTCATATATATAACCCAGTATAGTGTGTTTTCAGAGTCATGAACGGTTGTTTTGTTTGGGTGATCAGGGTAAGAGGAAAAGTTGCTGCAGAAAAATAATGGAACAGCAATCTTATGTGACATGTACAGATTTACTATACTTTCGCAGAGATTGCTTCACATTAAGACCAAGATGCAGAAATTAATCAGCAATCACATTCACAAAAGAGAAAACACACACATCCTCAATCTATCATGCTCTGAAAGACAGAAGAAAAATGTATTACTGTGCTTAGATCTCTAGTGTAAGTTTTCATTCAAACAGAACTAATCACCTATGAAAAGAAAGAAAAAATCTGATTCTTGATACCCAGGACTCTTCTTAACAAACAGAGGGTTATAACCAGGATTCAGCTCTAAACTGGAACAAGCTTTCATAATTTACCTGTATTCATTACGGGTAACCAGCACAAGGGAACCATTTCTCCCAATACCTTGTTTATTTTCCATGAAGACTTTCACAAATGGATATCAAATATTTACAGCCTGATAATGGAAGTGGTCAAGCATAAAATATTTCCTGGCCCCAAAGTAGTGGCCCATAAAGAGGTCTGCTCACATCCTTGGCAGGCCAGACAAAAGACTCTAAACATCATATTTGGACATCTCAGCCCTCAGATGCACATGTAGAAATGCAGATCTTCATACACACACACTGACACAGATAGCAGTAAAGAAAATTATGAAGAAATAGAGTCCATTACTATAGTAGGTTGCATTTTCAGAGATTATTATCTATGATGAAACACAGTTCTTCAGCATGTCCTGAAATCTCCTACCTTACCAAATCTTGCTTCTAGAAATAAAACCTATTTCCTTCCTGTGGAGAGAGGTGTCACTCAAGCCTTGAGTCTACTGAACCCTTGCCTTTACCTAACTGTCTCTTTTTGGCCTTTGATTCTAATTTTTTGCATGGTTTATACCTCAATTGATGCTCTCAAGCATGAAATTTGTGAAGATCATTGATTCATAGAGTTGTAGAATGATTTGGATTGGACAGGACATTAAAGACCATCTAGTCTGAATCCCTCTGCCATGAACAGAGACACCTTCCACTAAATCAGGTTGCTCAAAGCCCCATCCATCCTGGCTTCAAACACTTCCACAGATGCAGTAGCCGCAGCTTCTCTGGGAAACCTGTGCCAGTATCCTCAGTGTAAAGAAGTTTTTTCTAATATCCAGTACAAACCTATTCTCTTTCAGTTTAAAGCCATTGACACTTGTTTTATAACTACATGCCCTTCCTGAAAGTCCCTCTCCAGCTCTTCTTGCAGCCCCTTTAGGTACTTGTAGGTGCTCAAAGGTTTCCCTGGGCCCTTCTCTTATCCATGCCAAAGGACCCCAGTAGTCTCAGTCTCTCCTGATAGGAAGAGTCCCAGTCCTCTAAAAATTTTGTTCCTCCTGGAGTGTCCTCACTTCGGCAGGTGTATGTCCTTCCTATGATGACACAATGGATGTTTTATCTGAAGAACAGTGATTTTCCCTTCCCAACCTCACAGCAGCTGGAAATTGCAGCTCATGTTTTTTCAGGTTCATTGCACATTTGTACAGTGAAGCAGTTCTTGAGCACAACCCCAAAGCACTCAGAGACTGACACCACGCGGTGCTGCAGGAAACTCGAACTCATCATGCGCACAAAGTTTGGGTATTTGGGTGAATTTTAAGGGAGAAAACATTTCTTCCCCTACTCTATTACATGCATAGTTTTACTAGAAGTGTGGTGCCATTGTAATCCATCTGAGCTCACAGCAGAAATTGAATGCAAACTGAGAGTGCTAAAGCCATTCACCTTTTCTGAATGAAATACAGTTCATTAGTTAAGAGTATTAAGATGCTGTAAGTGTCCTATATGGATGAATCACCTAATAAAAATGAGAAGCCAAAATTCCAGTATGAAATAATATTTTAGTATTGCAGGATTGCAATTATGCAAAGTAATAGTGCAAAACAAGAAATTTTCTCAGCACTTTTGACCAGTAATTTTCTAATTCTTGGCAAGTATGTTATCCATATTTTTACAAAGTTTACAGTGTTTTGGCTAGTTTCTTCTTAAAAGCAATTTTAGTTTTTGATTTATTACAACTTTCATTCTGGACAGATGATTAGAGAAGCATAAACACACATCCAGAAGACTTCAAATTTTACAATTCAGGGATTAAAAGATCACTAAACTCTTACTACTTTTATCTAGTGAATGTTTTCCTAGGCAGACACAGACAGAGAGATGAAAATAGAGTTTTCCTGATACATTTAAGTTGATAATAAATTAAACAAATTGGGTATTTTGAAATATAAATTCAAGTGAAATAAAACTGATTGAAAGACAGTACATTCAAGTCCCTTATTAAATGTAAGCAGGAGATTTTCAGGCCCTGTGGTGCCATACTCTTGAAGGGAAATTAATAAATAAAGGTGTGAGATTTGAGAGCAGTAATTTTTAAAAACTGTACAAAGGACCCAGATTGCATGTAAATCACTTGAAAACACAGAGAACTACAACTTATGTCAGTCATCTCGTTCGCATTCAGAATCATTAATCTCTTGGACATGACAAATCTTTTTAGCAGAAGGGAATAAATTCAAGATAATAAATTTTAAAGTAATGAATAACTCTTGCCTATGAAGTGCTGTAATGACTCTCCTTGTCAGAATTCAGTCTTTATTATTAACTATACAGAATGGCACCAGCCTGAAGAGATACAGTTACAAATCAATTTCACTGCTTTTTCATAACGAGTCACTAATTGACCTCAACTTCTGATGGAGTCGCATATTTCCTCCCATACTTTATTTTAATGGTGTGTATATCAAGGATTTAGTGACTGGTCATAAATGAACTTATTTTAACTCTGTGTTACCTTGCACAGCCTTTCAATGACAGAAATATAATCATTCTGAAAGTATTAACTTTAATGGTTGGGATGCTCTTTTAAACTTTTATAGTTCATGTGATCATAATTTTGTTAAAATATGTTCTTGGTTTATCTACTTTAAAATAAGAAAAAAATATGGTGAAAAAAGACAATTCAGATTCTCCACATAACAGTAATGATTGCAGACTAAAAAATATTTTACTTACTTTCTATGTGGTCTTAAAACATTAAAATTAACAAACAGCCTTGGTAAAACCATGCTTACTGCACTCTGTGTAATTATGGACAACATTCTTACAAAGGTATTTGGAAAACGAATAGCCAAAATATATATCTGAAAGACACATGCCTTCAGGAGTCCTTTGGAAATGTGCATTTGCTTTAGTTTCATTCTGCAAATGATTTAAACAGAAGGGGAGAATGAAGGAAGCAGAGATGAGTAAGATAGCTGCAGGTTCACTTGCTCATCTGGCCGAGCCTTGTAACTGGTGGCCACATAGTTGGTCTCTGTAGGTCCAGGGGCCATCAGCTGTCCATTGGAGCTATCTAGTGCTATCCAATGGAGCTATCCATTAGTGTGTGTCCACTGGTGAATATATTGTTCTGCTGGACCAGATGTGGTGCCAGTGAAGTGTTGATTTTGGCTCGTGCCGATCTGTTGCAGCCCTAGGAGGTACAAGCACATGTGCCTGTGTGCGTGTGCAAGACATCCCCCAGCACTGCTGCTGCCTGCTCCTGCACACACAGTGCAGATGGGCTCAGGGGGCTGCTGCACAAGGAACAACCAAGGCTTGTAGGGAACCAGGAGGAGGGATTGCCTGGCTGTGGAAGTGCATCAGTGTGTTATGAGACCAGAGCAAAAGTATCACTGAAAAAGAGTGGTTTGCCTTCACTTGCTATATATTGTGTCGTTTAAAGACAGGAAAAAAAGTAAAATTGGACTAATTGTACTAAATGCTCTCATGTAAGCCTAACTTTTGTGAATAAAACAAATACTCTAATTCAGTCATGAACTTTTAGTGGTTATCATTTTTCACTTCTATTGTTATGAAAAAACAATTCTATGGATCATAAAAATTTCAGTCACAGAATCACAGTGTCATGGAATGCTTCATTGTAAAGGACCCTAAGATCATCTAGTTCTTGTTCCCCCAGCTATGGGACATCTTCCACCATCATTCAATATATCTTTGAACACTTCCAAGATTCTAGCTGCCCCAACTTCTCTGGGCATACCTTGTTACACGAAGTCAGACATATAATGATAAATTTTAAATATCAAATATATAAAATTACTGAGATAAGTTGGCTGATTTGACTATGTAAGTAAATCCTAAAATGGTAGTGCAAGGAGGAACACAACACACAAACAAACACCTCCAAAGCCAAATGCAAATATAACAGCTATACAGGCATCTTTAGAAAAAACATTAAAAGTCCTTTAACGTCTTATCATCTCATAGTGACATCAGCACATATTTTGGTATTATCCAGACAAATAGAACCACATCTTTTCCCATAAAATTTCAATCATGACAATAAACTGTGGGGAAAGGATTAAGACATTCCTTACTTCACATGTAAAGTGCACAACAGTTTGTTGGTACAAAGCTGTCTGTTCTTTTCTAAGAATTAAAACAAATATATATTTTAAAAACAACAGTACCTCATAGATTGGGAGATAAATCAGTATTCGCTGTCATATGTCCAGATTTAATGTGCAGAAATTTAATGAAAAATTGGAAAATTTAATATTAAAAAAAGAATAAGGCACCTGAAGAACTCATTGCATGTACCAGAATTTCTAGTCCTAAATTAATACAAGTCAGGGCGAAATAGTGCAGCAGTTGCAGCAAAGAAACACAGGGAAAAGCTAAGAATTGCCACCAGAGAAAAGAAAGGAAGAAATATGAAAGCTCTTTGACTTTAAAGAATCCTGTGAGAGCAAAAAACTCCACTCACTAAAAATTATTGGGCCATTTTCACATAAGTGCTTCTATTTCTTACAGGACAAAGAATGGAAAGAGCAGATTTTTTTCCAGCATAGTAAACCTCTTCTCAATTTTTCTTATAATACTGTGTCAAAGGGCACCCCACTTCACACACTGATGGAGAAGCTGGAAAAAATAAAATAATGCCTATGTTTCTTAACACTGATGTTTGGCAACGTGAAAGAACAGTAATGATTTAAGCCAATACAAGCATGCAAAAGTCAAGAAATTACTTGTACCTAACCTTGTAATTATAGATCCAGAGAATTGTTAAGGTTGGAAAAGACTTAGATGATCAAGCCCAACCAGCTCTGCTTTGGCTAAGCAGTTTAAGTTCTTAAATGGAACAGGTGTTTGCTCCTATCTGTATTGAACTATGGCTTAGAACACTTGCAGTACAATATGCAGCACTAGAACACATAAAGATTTGCCATACTTTTCTCAGGTTGCAGCCAGCCTGGAGCAACAGCTTATGCTCTGTCATCACTGGAATTTAGAATGCTTTTGATGTGTCACATCTCTGCTGAAAGCTGCAGCGCAATCTACCCCTAACTGTGAAGGAAAGCATGGTCAAAGTGTACCCTTTCATTGCTTTAATTGTCTTTTAAAGATGCTTCAAAGACCTACAATTAACCTGACATGAAACTGATATTTTGGAAAGTATGATGTTAATTATATGTTCTTATAGATACACCTATTTATCTGCAGCATTAAATGTTCTTAATTTTCTTTTGTAGAGGTAAGTCTTTTTTTCTTTCCTCTTCTGTGCAGCTTTGCCATATAAAGAGGTAAAGTAGAGTCTGAAAAACACTGTTTCATAGATATACCACTTAAATAATTGCATTTCTGTGGCATGTGTTCAAAAAAATCAACTGGGTCACACTTCATTGACGTGTCCTTTGGTATTTCATCTTTATCAAAAATATAATCTGTACTATGCAAAAAACATTAGTTCGCTTTGTCCACACTCCTTTTTTCCTCCTTGTATATTAAAAATATATTAGGATGTTTAAACTGCAAACTTGTGTTACAGAAAATAGGTATAACATGAGCTTTCACTCAGCTTCCATAATGTTTGAATGATCTCAAGTTACACATTCATAGATTTATCCCCATATGACTTTGCCTCATTTAAATAACAACCAGTTTATTTCCAGCTTCTGTTTATCTCATTTGTATATGTGCCAGACATTATTCAACAAAAACAATTTAAATCTTGAAACAGTTCAGCATCATTAGTTTCTTAATGGATGCAGAGATGGGTGACAGACTGCAGAAGAAAGGAATGGTGCAGGCAAGGGTGATGTTAGCAGTGCCAAAGTCAGGGAGCATAACAGCACTGATAGATGCAGGAGGGACTTCATGTAAACGGAACGGAACGGAACGGAACGGAACGGAACGGAACGGAACGGAACGGAACAGAATAGAATAGAATAGAATAGAATAGAATAGA
>VZUI01059493.1:0-13812 GCA_013401135.1 Cettia cetti | reverse complement strand
TTTTTGATAAAACAGTAAAAAAATGTGAATTTTTTGGGGAAACTTTTTTGATAAAACAGTAAAAAATGGGAAATTTTGGGGGGAAAATTTTAGGATAAAATGGCGAAAAAATGGGAAATTTTTTTGGGGAAAATATTTTGATAAAACAGTAAAAATTGGGAAATTTTTTGGGGAAAACTTTTTGATAAAACAGTAAAAAATGGGAATTTTTTGGGGAAAATTTTTTGATAAAACAGTAAAAAATGGGAATTTATTTTTTGGGGGAAAATTTTTTGATAAAACAGTAAAAAAATGTGAATTTTTTGGGGGAAATTTTTTTGATAAAACGGTAAAAATTGGGAAATTTTTTTGGGGAAAATTTTAGGATAAAACAGTAAAAAATGTGAATTTTTGGGGGGGAAATTTTTTTAATAAAACAGTAAAAAATGAGAAGTTTTTTGGGGAAAATTTTAGGATAAAGCGGTAAAAAATGGGAAATTTTTTGGGGAAAATTTTAGGATAAAATGGCGAAAAATGGGAAATTTTCTTGGGGGAAAATATTTTGATAAAACAGTAAAAATTGGGAAATTTTTTGGGGAAAACTTTTTGATAAAACAGTAAAAAATGGGAATTTTTTGGGGAAAATTTTTTGATAAAACAGTAAAAAATGGGAATTTATTTTTTGGGGGAAAATTTTTTGATAAAACAGTAAAAAAATGTGAATTTTTTGGGGGAAATTTTTTTGATAAAACGGTAAAAATTGGGAAATTTTTTTGGGGAAAATTTTAGGATAAAACAGTAAAAAATGTGAATTTTTGGGGGGGAAATTTTTTTAATAAAACAGTAAAAAATGAGAAGTTTTTTGGGGAAAATTTTAGGATAAAGCGGTAAAAAATGGGAAATTTTTTGGGGAAAATTTTAGGATAAAATGGCGAAAAATGGGAAATTTTCTTGGGGGAAAATATTTTGATAAAACAGTAAAAAAATGCGAATTTTTGGGAGAAGTTTTTTTGCTAAAACAATCAAAACCCGCGAATTTTTGGGGCCAAATTTTTTTTTTTTTTTGGCTAAACCGATGAGAAATGTGCATTTTTATTAACCCCGCCCCTTTTTTTCCTCTCTCCCCTCCCCCAGCCCGCCCCACTCCCCCCGCTCTCTTCCCATTGGTCAGCTGCGGCGCTGACTCCGCCCCCTCCCGCGCCATTGGCTGCCTGGCTTCCGGCTTCATCCCCTCCCCCGTCACCTTCAGCTGGGACCCCTCCCCCTCCCCTGGCCCCGCCCCCATCCCCCAGATCCGCGATCCTTCCGGAACTTTCCGCGCCGGAAGCCGCCTCCTCCTCTCCCAGGGGGCGGGGTCAACTTCCGGAAGTGGGCGGAGCTTCCGCTGCAACGTCCGCCATGACGCCACCGGCACCAGCAAGAGCGTGGAGGTCAAAGATGGAGGTGAGGATTTTTTTTGGGGGGGGATTTTGGGGGGTTTTGGGGTGGTTTGGGGGTTGAGTGAATATTTGGGAATGCTTGGGATTTTTGGGGATTTTTTGGGAATTTTTTGGGAATTTTTTTAGGGATTTTTTTTGAATTTTTAGGATTTTTTTGGGTTTTTTGAGGATTTTTTTGAGGATTTTGGGGGATTTGGGGAGTTTTGGGGAGATTTTGGGGGTTTTGGGGTTGTTTGGGTGTTGAGTGATAATTTGGGATTTTTTGGGATTTTTTGGGAATTTTTGGGAATTTTTTAGGGATTTTTTCTTAAAATTTTAAGGATTTTTGGGGTTTTCTTGGAGGATTTTTGAGGGATTTTGGGGGGGTTTTGGGGTTGTTTGGGTGTTGAGTGAATCTTTGGGATTTTTTGGGATTTTTTGGGATTTTTTTGGAATTTTTTGGGATGTTTTTAGGGATTTTTTAGGGATTTTTTTTGAATTTGGGGGTTTTTTTGAAGATTTTTGGTGGATTTTGGCAGTTTTGGGGAGATTTGGGGGGGATTTTGGGGTTGCTTGGGCATTGAGTGAAAGTTTGGGATATTTTGGGATTTTTTTGGAATTTTTTGGGATTTTTTTAGGATTTTTAGGGGAATTTTTTTATATTTGACAGTTTTTTGGGGTGTTTTTTGAAAATTTTTGGAGGATTTTGGGGTGAATTTGGAAGATTTTGGGGGGGCTTGGGGGATTTTAGGGTTGTTTGGGTGTTGAGTGAAAGTTTGGGATTTTGGGGGGATTTTTCGAGATTTTTGGGGTACTTTTGGGGGGGAGTTTTTGGGGAATTTTTGTGATTTTTAAAGGATTTTTAAAAGGGATTTTTCGGGATTTTTTCGGGAATTTTTGGGGGTTTTTGGACAGTTTTAAGGTCTTGATTTGCCCAAAACTTGAGAGTTTTGTGGATTTTTGGTTTGATCAAAATTTGAGGTTTTCCATCTCAACTTTTGGGGTTTTTTGGGGGTTTTCGGTTGATGAAATTTTGGGGATTTTAGGGTCGGTCTCGAGTTGGGATTGATCAAATTTCGGGGATTTCGACGCCTTGAGTTGCTCAAATTTTGGGGTTTTTAAATTATTTTGGATTGATCAAATTTTGGGGCTTTTTGGGGCTCTTTAATTCGAGGAATTTCGAGGGGTTTTGACCCAAATTTGGGGAAAATTTGGGGGGGTTTTTGGCGACTTTTGGGTTGACCCTCGACCAATCCCTGGCGGCGTCTCCGTAGGCTCCGCCCCCTCCACGACCCCGGGGGTCTCCACCCCAGGTAGGTCCTGGCCCCGCCCACTTTGACCCCACCCCTCCCCCCAAAAAATTTTGGGAGGGGGTGGAGTCTCCAAACCTTGGCCCCGCCCACTCAAAAAAAATCTTCATAGGCTCCACCCACCCTCCCAGGGGGCGTGGCCTCCTTGACCCCGGCACGACCTCGGGGGTCTCCACCTTGACCCCAGGTAGGTCCTAAAAAAATCCCAAAAAAAAACCCCCAAAAAACCCCCAAAAAACCCCCAAAAAACTCCCAAAAAACCCCAAAAAATAAAAAAAAACCCAAAAAACAAAAAAACCACCCAAAACCCAAAAAAACCCCAAAAAAAACCCCCCAAAATTCTCCAGGGTTGACCCAACTTTGAGGTTCTCCAAATTTGTGGAGTTTTCACCCAAATTGTTGAAGTTTCTCCCAAAATTTCTGGAGTTTGCCCCAAAATTTTGGAGTTGCTCCAAAAATTCTGAAGTTTCCCCCAAATTTTGGAGGTTTTCCAAAATTGTTGAGGTTCTCCAAGCTCGAGGTTCCCCAAAATTGGTGAATTTCCCCCAAAATTCTGGAGTCTCTCCAAAAATTTTGGAGTTTCCCCAAAATTTCGGGGTTTTCTCCAAAATTTCGGGTTTTTCCCCAAAATTGTTGAGTTTTCACCAATTTTGTTGAGTTTCCTCAACTTTCTTGAGGTTCTCCGACCTCGAGCTTCCCCAAAATCCCCAAATTTCCCCAAAATCTTCGAATTTTCCCCTAAAATCCCAAATTTCACCCCAGAACATCAAGTTTCCTCCAAAACTCCCAAATCTTCCCCCCAAAAAATCCCAATTTTCCCCAATTTTTCCCCCCAAATCTCCCAAATTGTCCCCAAAATTTTCCCCCCAAAAATTCCGAATTTTCCCCAAATTTCCCCCCCCCAAAAAATCCCTGAATTTTCCCCAAATTTTCCCCCAAAAAATCCCAGATTTTCCCCCAAATTTTCCCTTAAGTCTCCCAAATTTTCCCCCAAAAAATCCCGAATTTCCCCCAAATTTTTCCCCAAAAAATTCCCAAATCCCCGGATTTCACCCCAAAATTTCGAGGTTCCTCCCCTCAGGCACTTCCGGGGGTCTCCGCCCACCCCGGCGCGACCCCGCCGTGACCTCAGGTAGGTCCCAGGGTGGCCACGCCCCCTTTTTAAAAACCAATGACGTCATCACGCATGACCACACCCATTTTGATATCACAATGACGTCATTTTAATTTCGCGATGACGTCACAGCCCGCCAGCCCCGCCCACCCACCGTCGACGTCTTCCAAACCTGCGGCGACTCCGGATTGGTCGAGCTGCTCTGCTTGGCCGACGGCTTCGCCCCGCCCCCGGTGGGCGTGACCTGGCTGAAAGATGGCGTCCCCCTGGAACCCGGCCACGCCCACACCGAGCCGGCCACGCCCACCGGCACCGGAGCTTCCGGAACCTTCCGCAGCCTCTCGCGCCTCAACGTCACGGCGGCCGAGTGGCGGGAGCAGAGCTTCGCCTGCCGGGTGACGCACCAGGCCTCGGGCAGCCAGCAGGAGGCGCCGGCCAGGCGCTGCCAGGGTGAGCTTTTGGGGGGTCCTGGGTTGAGTTTTGGGGTCCTGGGTGAAGGTTTGGGGGTCCTGGGTGGAGATTTGGGGTCTTGGGTTGAGTTTTGGGGTCCTGGGTGGAGATTTGAGGTCCTGGGTGGAGATTTGGGGTCTTGGGTTGACCTTGAGTTGAGTTTCGGGGTCTTCAGTTGAGTTTTGGGGTCTCCAGTTGAGTTTTGGGGTCCTGGGTGGAGATTTGGGCTCCTGGGTGGAGATTTGGGGTCTCCAGTTGAGTTTTGGGGTCTCCAGTTGAGTTTTGGGGTCTTGAGTTGACCTTGACTTGAGTTTTGGGGTCTTGGGTTGAGTTTTGAGGTCTGGGGTTGAGTTTCGGGGTCTCCAGTTGAGTTTCGGGGTCTTCAGTTGAGCTTTGGGGTCTCCAGTTGAGTTTTGGGGTCTTGAGTTGACCTTGAGTTGAGTTTTGGGGTCTCCAGTTGAGTTTTGGGGTGTTGGGTTGACCTTGAGTTGAGTTTCGGGGTCTTCAGTTGAGTTTTGGGGTCTCCAGTTGAGTTTTGGGGTCTTCAAGATCTCGGAATTTTTCCCCACTTTCTCACCAAATTTTTTCTCTTTTTCTCCCCCAATTTTTCCCATTTTCTCTCCAATTTTTCCCCATTTCCTCCCCAAATTTTTTCCACTTTTCTCCCCAATTTTTTCCCCATTCCCCCCCAAATTTTTTCCAATTTCCTCCCCAATTTTTTCCCCATTTCCCCCCAAATTTTTTCCACTTTTCTCCCCAATTTTTCCCCATTTCCTCCCCAAATTTCCCCCATTTCCCCCAAATTTTTTCCACTTTTCTGCCCAATTTTTCCCTTTTTCTCTCCAAACTTTTCCTTTTTCTCTCCAACTTCCCCCCAAATCTCTCCTTTCCCCTCCCCCCACCCCCTTCCTTTTAACCCCTCCAGCCCCAAGCTCCACCCCCATCTCCGTCTTCGCCCTGCCCCCTTCCCCCTCCGACCTCTACATCAGCCAATCCCCGAAGCTCCTCTGCCTGGTCACCAGCCTGCCCAGCGACCAGGAGCTGTCAATCACCTGGTCCCGCCCAGGGGGCGGGGCTTTGGCCGAGCCCCTCCCCCTTCAGCTCACCCACCATGTTAACGGCACCTTCACGGCCGCCAGCCGCCTCCCGCTCACCACGGCCGACTGGGAGAGCGGCGCCGCCTTCGTCTGCCGCGTCGAGCACGCCGAGCTGCCCTCGCCGCGGGAGAGGAGCCTCCAGCGACGGCAAGGTAAGGGTTAAAATTCCCAAAACGATTCCCCAAAAAAATTCCCAAAAAAAATCGCTTTTTTCGGAGCGAAAATCCGATTTTTGGGTGATTTTTTACGATTTTTTTGGTGGGTTTTTTATCAATTTTTATTGAGGTTTTAACGAATTTTTGGTGGTTTTTTAAATGATTTTTTTGCGATTTTTTAGGAATTTTTTTTGATTTTTTACGAATTTTTTTTGATTTTTTACGAATTTTTTGTGATTTTTTACGATTTTTTTGACGATTTTTTACGATTTTTTTGACGATTTTTTACTTTTTTTGGTGATTTTTAGGTCAATTTTTCAATGCAAACCTTGGTCCTTTTTTCCTTAAGAAATTCTTTAGAAGATCCCCTAAAAATCAGTTTTTTCGGATCAAAAATCCGATTTTTTGACTATTTTTTACATTTTTTTGGTGATTTTTGACGATTTTTTGGTGATTTTTAGTCAATTTTTCAATGCAAACCTTGGTCCTTTTTTCCTTAAGAAATTCTTTAAAAGATCCCCTAAAAATCAGTTTTTTCGGATCAAAAATCCAATTTTTTGACTATTTTTTACTTTTTTTTTGGTGATTTTTGGTCAATTTTTCAATGCAAACCTTGGTCCATTTTTCCTTAAGAAACTCTTTAGAAGATCCCCTAAAAATCAGTTTTTTCAGAATGAAAATCCGATTTTTAATCAATTTTTTACGATTTTTTTGGTGATTTTTAGGTCAATTTTTTAATGCAAACTTTGGTCCTTTCTTTCCTGACAAATTCTTCAAAAGATCCCCAAAAATCTGGGTTTTTAGGAACAAAAATCCGATTTTTTGGTGATTTTTTTAAATGATTTTTTGGCGATTTTTAACGAATTTTTTGTGGTTTTTTAAATGATTTTTTTTGCGATTTTTTACGAATTTTTTACGATTTTTTTGGCGATTTTTTACAATATTTTATCGATTTTTTACAATATTTTTGTGATTTTCGGTCAATTTTTAAATGCAAACTTTAGTCCTTTTCCCCCTAAAAAAGTCTTCAAAAGATCCCCTAAAAATCTTTTTTTTTAAATCAAAAATCTGATTTTTTGGCAATTTTTTATGATTTTTTTTTTTGGGTGATTTTTTGGTGATTTTTTAATGCAGCTTTTGGGGTTTTTTTCCTAAAAAAAATCCTAAAAAAGATCCCCAAAAATCTGGGGTTTCGGATCGAAATTCTGAGTTTTTGGCGATTTTTGGGCAAATTTTTACAATTTTTTGTTGATTTTTTTTTGTTACTTTTTTACACGAATTTTGGACCTTTCCCCTCAATTTTCTTCATTTTTTTTCCACCAAATTTCCCAATTTTACCCCAAATTTCCCATTTTTACCGCCAACATTTCCCCAATTTTTCCCATTTTACCTCAAATTTTCCCGCCAATTTTCCTCCTTTTTTTCCCCCCCAATTTTTCCCAAAATATTCTCCAATTTTCACTTTTTTTTCGCCAAAATTCCCCCAAAATTCACAATTTTTACCCAAAACTTCCCAAATTTTCCTCCTTCTCTCTCCTCATTTTCCTCCCATATTTCTCCCAAATTTTCTCATTTTATCTCAATTTTTGCCCAAATTTTCTTATTTTTTCCCCCATTTTTTCACTAATTTTTCCCCCATTTTTTCACTAATTTTTCCCCAAATTTTCCTCCTTTTCTCGCCTCAAATTTCCCCCAAATTTCCTCATTTTTCCTTCATTTTTTTCGCTAAATTTTGTCATTTTTTCCCCGTTTTTTCACCAAAATCCCCCAAATTTCCCAAATTTTTCCCAAATTTCCCCCAAATTCTCCCGCCAATTTTCCTCCTTCTCTCTCCTCCTATTTCCCCCAAATTTCCTCATTTTTTCGCCAAACTTTCACTTTTTTCCTTCCTTTTTTCGCCAATTTTTGTCATTTTTTCCCCCGTTTTTTCCACCGAAACTCCCCAAATTTCACCAAAATTTACATTTTTCGCAGGAAAACGCCTCCCCCCCTCCGTCTACCTCCTCCCGCCCCCCGCCGAGGAAATCTCCGGCCCCCGCCCCACCCTCAGCCTCACCTGCCTGGTGCGTGGCTTCTTCCCGGAGAACATCGACGTCCAGTGGCAGAAGAACCAGGAAAATTTGGGATTTGCCCAAAATCCCGGGAATTCGGGGGCGGAAACGGGGCCGGTGCGGCGGGAGAAGGGCGGGGAGGGCGGCGGCTTCTTCCTCTTCAGCCGCCTGGAAGTGGAGCGGGAAGAGTGGGAGCGGGGCAGCACCTTCGTCTGCACCGTGGTGCACGAGGGGCTCCCGCTGCGCTTCGTGCAGCGCAGCATCACCAGGAACCCCGGTAATTAGCTTAATTAGCGTTCATTAGTTGATTAAAGTTGAAATAACGGCGATTTTTGGTGGTTTTTTTGGCAAAAAAACGGGGTTTTTCTGAGACAAAATGGCGTCGTGTTGAGTTGGATCGACGGGTTTGGGGTTCTGGATGGGTTTGAAACATAGAAGTGTGGTAATTAGCTTAATTAGTGGTAATTAATAGGTATTAGTTGATTAAAAGGGAAATATTAGCGATTTTTGGTGGGTTTTGGTGAAAAAACGGGATTTTTCTGAGACAAAATGGCGTCATGGGGCGTTGGATCGACGGGTTTGGGGGTTCTTCATGGGTGTTATTCATAAATCCATCATAATTAGGTGAATTAGTGGTTAATTAGTGGTAATTAGGGGTTATTAGTTGATTAAAAGGGATTTTGGGGCAATTTTTGGCAGCTTTTGGCAAAAAAACGAAATTTTTCTGACACAAAATGGCGTCATGTTGAGTTGGATCGACGGGTTTGGGGTTCTGGATGGGTTTGAAACATAGAAGTGTGGTAATTAGCTTAATTAGTGGTAATTAATAGGTATTAGTTGATTAAAAGGGAAATATTAGCGATTTTTGGTGGGTTTTGGTGAAAAAACGGGATTTTCCTGAGACAAAATGGCGTCATGGGGCGTTGGATCAACGGGTTTGGAGGTTCTTCATGGGTGTTATTCATAAATCCATCATAATTAGGTGAATTAGTGGTAATTAACAGGTATTAGTTGATTAAAAGGGAAATATTAGCGATTTTTGGTGGATTTTGGTGAAAAAACGAAATTTTTCTGACACAAAATGGCGTCATGTTGAATTGGATCGATGGGTTTGAGGATTCTTCATGGGTCTTATTCATAAATCCATCATAATTAGGTTAATTAGTGGTTAATTAGTACTCATTAGCTCATTAAAAGGGAATTATTAGGAATTTTTGGTGGATTTTGGTGAAAAAACGGGATTTTTCTGAGACAAAATGGCGTCATGTTGAATTGGATCGATGGGTTTGGGGTTCTGGATGGGTTTGGCTCATAAACCCATGGTAATTAGCTTAATTAGTGGTAATTAGCAGTCATTAGTTGATAAAAAGGGAATTATTAGTGATTTTTGGTGGTTTTTTGGGGGAAAAAATGGAAATTTTAGGGGAAAAAAAGGGATTTTGGGGTGTTGGATCAACGGGTTTGGGGTTCTGGATGGGTTCGGCTCATAAAACTGTGGTAATTAAAGTAATTAGTGGTAATTAATAGGTATTAGTTGATTAAAAGTGATTTTTGGGTGATTTTTGGTGGTTTTTTGGGGGGGAAAAATGGGATTTGGGGGGAAAAATGGGATTTTGGGGCCTTGGGTTGATGGGTTTGGGGTTCTGGGTGGGTTTAATTCATAAATCCATTGTAATTAGCTTAATTAGTGTTAATTAATAGGTGTCAGTTGATTAAAGGTGATTTTTCGGTGATTTTTGGAGGGTTTTAGGGAACAAAAAAGGGATTTTTGGGGGAAAAAAATGGGATTTTGGGGTTCTGGATGGGTTTAGTTAATAGAAACATGGTAATTAAGTTAATTAGTGTTAATTAGTTGGTTAAAATTGGGGGTTTGGGTGATTTTTTGGTGGTTTTGGGGGGAAAATGGGAAAAAATTTGGGAATAAATTGGGAAAAAAGGGGAAAAATGCAAATAAAATGGGGGGAAATGGGGAAAATTTGGGAAAAATGGGGAAAAATTGAAAATAAATGGGAAAAATGGGGAAAAATTTGGGAAAATTGGGGAAAATTGGGGAAAAATTGGGAAAATTGGGGGAAAATTGAAAATAAATGGGAAAAGAAGGGAAAAAAAGGGGAAAAATTTGGGAAAATTGAGGAAAAATTGAGAATAAATGGGGAAAATTGGGAATAAATTTGGAATAAATGGGGAAAATGGGAATAAAATGGGGAAAAATTGGGAAAAAATTGGGGAAAAATTTGAGAATAAATGGGAAAAATTGGAAATAAATTGGGAAAAATTGGAAATAAATTGGGAATAAAATGGGGAAAAATTGGGGAAAAATTGGGGAAAAAATTGGGGAAAATTTTGAGAATAAATGGAAAAAATGGGAACAAATTGGGAATAAATGGGAACAAATTGGGGAAATTTTGGGAAAAAATTGGGGAAAATTTGAGAATAAATGGGAAAAATGGGGGAAAATGGGGAAAATTGGGAATAAATGGGGAAAATTGGGGAAAATTTGAGAATAAATGAGAAAAATGGGCGAAAAATGGGAAAAATTGGAAATAAATTGGGAATAAATGGGAAAAATGGGAATAAAATGGGGAAAAATTGGGAAAATTTGGGAAAATTCGGGAAAAATTTGAGAATAAATTGGAAAAATGGGCGAAAAGGGGGAGAAATTGGAAATAAATTTGGGGAAAATTTGGATTAAATGGGAAAAATGGAGAAAATGAGGAAAAAATGGGGAAAAAATGGGAATAAATGGGGGAAAATGGGGGAATTTTGGGGAAAATTGGGAAAAAATGGGGGAAATTGGGAATAAATTGGGAATAAATGGGAATAAATGGGGAAAAATGGGGAAAAATGGGGAAAAAATTGGGAATAAATGGGGAAAATTGGGAATAAATGGGGAAAATTGGGGAAATTTGGGGGAAATTTGGGGAAAATGGGGAATAAATGGGGAAAAAAATGGGAATAAATGGGGAAAATTGGGAAAAAAAGGGGAAAATTTGGAATAAATTGTGAATAATTGGGAAAAAATGGGAATAATTGGGGAAAAATCGGAATAAATGGAAAAAATGGGAAAATTTGGGGGAAATTGGGGAAAATGGGAAAAATTTGGGAATAAATTGGGAATAATTGGGAGAAAATGGGGAGAAAATGGGAAAAAATTGGGAAAAATGAGGGGAAAATGGGGAAAAAAGGGGAAAATTTGGAATAAATTGGGAATAATTGGGAGAAAATTGGGAATAAATGGGAAAAATGAGGGGAAAATGGGGAAAAAATGGGAAAATGGTTGAAAAATGGGGAAAAAATTGGGAATAAAGGGGAAATTGGGAAAATTTGGGGGGAAATGGGGGGAAAATGGGAAAAAATTGGGAAAAAAGGGGAAAAATTGGGAATAAATTGGGAATAATTGGGAGAAAATTAGGAGAAAATTGGGAAAAAGAGGAAAATTTGGGAGAAAATTGGGAAAAAATGAGGAAATTGGGAAAAAATTGGGAATAAATTGAGGAAAAATGGAGAAAAAATGGGGGGGAAAATAGGGAAAAATGGGTTGAACTGGTTTGTACTGGTTTAAACTGGTTTGAACTGGGAGGCCAAACTGGGAATGGGGAAAAACGGTGGAAAAATGGGGAAAAAAAGGGAAAAATGGGAAAAAATTCGGAAAAAATTGGGAAAAAAAAAGGGAAAAAAATGGGGGAAAAAAGGTTAAACTGGTTTGAACTGGTTTGAACTGGTTTGAACTGGGAGGCCAAACTGGGAAGGGGAAAAAATGGGGAAAAAAAGGAAAAATATTGAAAAAATTTTGAAAAAATGTGGAAAAATGGGGAAAAAATGGGGAAAAAAGGTGAAACTGGTTTTTACTGGTTTTTACTGGGTTTTACTGGTTTGAACTGGGAGGCCAGACTGGGAATGGGAAAAAATGGTGGAAAAATTGGAAAAAAATTGGGAAAAAATTGGAAAAAATGTGGAAAAAATGGGAAAAAATTGGGAAAAATGGGGAAAAAAAGGTGAAACTGGTTTTTACTGGTTTGTACTGGTTTATACTGGTTTTGTACTGGTTTGAACTGGGAGGCCAGACTGGGAATGGGAAAAAAATGGTGGAAAAATGGGAAAAAAATTGGAAAAAAATTGGAAAAAATGTGGAAAAAATGGGAAAAAATGGGGAAAATGGGGAAAAAAAGGTGAAACTGGTTTTTACTGGTTTGTACTGGTTTGAACTGGTTTGAACTGGTTTGAGCTGGGAGGCCAAACTGGGAAGGGGAAAAAATGGTGGAAAAATGGGAAAAATATTGAAAAAAATTGGAAAAAATGGGGAAAAAATGGGAAAAAATTGGAAAAAATGGGGGGGGAAAATGGGTAAACTGGTTTGAACTGGTTTGTACTGGTTTGAACTGGTTTGAACTGGTTTTTACTGGGATTTCCCCCCCCAGGGCTGGAGCTGCCCCCCGATTTCTGCCGGGAGGAGCCCGGGGGGGACCCCTGGGACACCCTGGGGGTCTTCATCAGCCTCTTCCTCCTCAGCGTGGGCTACGGCGCCACCGTCACCCTCTGCAAGGTAACTGGTTTGGACTGGGTTATACTGGTTTGGACTGGTTTGGACTGGGAAGGAAAAAATGGGGAAAAAATGGCGAAAAAATGGGAAAAATTGGGGGAAAAATGGGGAAAAAATGGGAAAAAATAGGATTTTTTTATACTGGTTTGGACTGGTTTGGGACTGGGAGGGGACTGGGTCGGACTGGGTTATACTGGTTTGTACTGGTTTGTACTGGTTTGTACTGGGAGGGGGAAAATGGGGGAAATCGGTGAAAAGATGGTGAAAAAATGGCAAAAAATGGCAAAAAATGGGAAAAATTGGGGAAAAAAAGGGATTTTTTGGGACTGGGAGTTACTGGTTTGGACTGGGTTATACTGGTTTGTACTGGTTTGTACTGGTTTATACTGGGAGGGGGAAAATGGGGAAAAAATGGTGAAAAAATGGTGAAAAAATGGCAAAAATTGGGGGAAAATGGGGAAAAAAGGGGAAAAATGGGAAAAAAATGGGATTTTTTGGGACTGGGCGTTACTGGTTTATACTGGTTTGGACTGGGAGTTACTGGTTTATACTGGGAGGGAAAAAACGGCGAAAATCGGTGGAAAAATGGTGAAAAAATGGCAAAATTTGGGGAAAAAATGGGATTTTTTTATACTGGTTTGGACTGGTTTGGGACTGGGGGTTACTGGTTTGTACTGGTTTATACTGGGAGGGGGAAAATGGGGAAAAATTGTGAAAATTGGGGAAAAATTGGGAAAAAAATGGGGAAAAAATGGAAAAGATAGGATTTTTTTATACTGGTTTGGACTGGTTTGGGACTGGGAGGGGACTGGTTCAGATTGGGTTATACTGGTTTGTACTGGTTTGTACTGGGAGAAAAAAAATGGGGAAAAATGATGAAAAAATGGTGAAAAAATGGAAAAATTTGGGGAAAAATTTGAATTTTTACACTGGTTTATACTGGTTTGGACTGGTTTGAACTGGTTTGGACTGGGAGGGGTCTGGGAGGGACTGGTTTGTACTGGTTTGAACTGGTTTGGACTGGGAGGGCGAAAAATGGGGAAAAAAATGGGGAAAAATGGGGAAAAAATGGGGAAAAATGAGGAAATTTTTGAATTTTTATATTGAACTGGTTTATACTGGTTTAAACTGGTTTGAACTGGTTTATACTGGTATGAACTGGTTTATACTGGGAGGGACTGGGAGGGTGAAAATGGTGAAAAAATGGAAAAAAAAATCGGGAAAAAATCGGAAAAAAAAGGAATTTTTATCTCGAACTGGTTTGAACTGGTTTATACTGGTTTGAACTGGTTTGAACTGGTTTATACTGGTTTGAACTGGTTTGAACTGGGCCCCGCAGGTGCAGTGGGTGCTGAGCTCCCTCCTGAGGCTGAGCGTCCCGCAGGGGGCGTGACACTGGTTTATACTGGTTTATACTGGTTTATACTGGTTTATACTGGTTTATACTGGGAGGGGGGAAATTTTGGGCAAAAATTTGGGAATTTTGGGTAAAAAAAAATTTGGGAATTTTGGGGGAAAATTTGGGGAATTTGGGGGAAAAAATTGGGAATTTTGGGGCGAAAAATTGAGAATTTTGGGGGGAAAATTTGGGGATTTTGGGAAAAAAATTTGGGAATTTTTGGGAAATTTTGGGGAAAAATTTTGGGAATTTTGGGGAAAAATTTTGGGGCAATTTCAGGGTAAAAAATTGAGAATTTT
>VZUI01059490.1:0-11950 GCA_013401135.1 Cettia cetti | reverse complement strand
GGCTCCCCCCGCCAGCCCCGCCGCTCCGCGCCGCGCCGGGACCGCGGGGCTGCGCTCTCCGCCGAGGGCCGGCCCCCCCCGCCGTGCCTGCCCTCCACCCGGCCCCTCCTCGGAGAGGAGAAAAATCAAAAATCTTTATTGGTACGGAGCGAAATGTTTCTCTTGCCGAGAATGGTCCCGCTTCCCTCCCCGGTTGGGGCGAGGTCAAAAATAATAATAATTAATTAGGAATAATAGCAGGGACAAATCGGAGCAGTATTGCAGGATCTCGCGGGCTGCCTTGGTGCAGTTCCTGCTCCACTTTGCACGGGAGAAAAAGACAGGAGGAGGAGGAGGAAGGGGGGGAAAAATATATATATATATATATATAATATGCAAGAAGGTTTAAATCCCAAGGGGATCGGAGACGAACTGCAACTCCAGGCAGAGGAAGGCGCGGGGCTCGCTCCGGAGCGGTGGCCGGTCTGGAGCGTGGCCCCGGCGAGGAGCAGCATATACCGCTCCCGCCCCGCCGTGCGCCGCCCCCGCCCCTCCTCCCGGGTACTCCCGGCACCAGACCCACCAACAACAAGTCGTGGGGGTGCCGGCGGCTGCGGCGCCTGCTCCGGGGCCAGGGGCTCTGCCCACTGAGAGGGGAAAACGAGGAGCCGGCGGCGGGCAGGGGCCGGGGGGAGCGGGGCAGCCCCCGCCGCCGGCCCTCTGCGGCACCGGGCGGAGGGGCGGGCGCTGCTGCGCAGCAGCCGCCGTGTAACCTGGCGGGCTCGGCCGTGTGCTCTGCCTTTACATAAGGCAGAGCGGATCGCCATGGCCACGGCGCGATCGTGTGTGCGTGCGTGTGTGTGTGCTTTCTTATCGTTGTTATTCTATTTTTGCGGGGGGGAGCATTGCCTTTTGCAGAAGGGGAGGGGCAGAGGAGGGTAGTGGTGTGCGGGTTTTAAGGTTGCTGTTGCAGCGCAGCCTTCATTGCGAAGGACAACACACGCGCGCAGCCTTAAGGAATACAAAAGCACCCCCAAACTGCACGAGAGGCAGCGGGGGGCAGCGGAGCCCTCCGCCCTGCGGCACCCGGCTGCGGCATGCGGGGACGCCGCGCCCCGGGGCTCCGCCGCAGCAGGACCCAGCCCTCGCAACTGCCCCGGCCCCCCGCAACTGCTCCGGCTCCCTGCAGTTGCCCCAGAACCCCGCCCTGGACCCCCGCAACTGCCCCGCACCTCGCACCGGCCCTCCGCAACCGCACCCGGACTCCGCAGCCGACCCAGGCCCCCCGCAGCCGGTCCCGAGCCCCGCAGCCAGTCCCGAGCCCCGACCCGGCCCCGCCGCTCCGCGGGGGCTGCTCGCGTTCCCTTCGCATCCTCCCTCTTCGCCGCCCCGGAGAGAAATTGCCCCTGTTCCCCCGGCGCGGATTGGCACAAGGTGCCTGCTGCACCCTGACATCTCCCTGAACTCATTGTGATTTAAATAACAGCCCTTTCTCATCTAAACAAAGGTTCTTAATAGCAGATGCAAAGAATTCAGCTCATCTGAAAATCCAATAGCATTTAAGTGGATTAACTGCAATAACACAACTGAGGAGTGATACTATCCTTCATGGAAGACAATAGACTGTAAATGCACAGCCAGGGAGACTTATCCTTTCATCTCTGAATTTCCTTCAGCATTTCAAAAGCGAATGCTTTCTAGAAGCCCTGAAGGGGTTTGCACGCTACTGGCTTGGACATGCTTCTAGGAAACAACCTGTGCTTTAATGGGCACTTTGCAATTGCATAGAAGTTCCCACCAAAACAGAAGTGGCCTTTCAAGTACGTTTAATTCTCTCTCATGATGTCATGTAGGCTTACAGGGTGGTCTCCAGGACCACAAGGGGAAAAAAAAAAAAAAAAAAAAAAAAAGGTGGGGGTTGAAAAGGGAGAAAAGGAAAAGAAATGTTAAAGATTTGGAAGCACTTTAAAAAGGAGAATGCTGCTCTTTTTTTTCCTTTTTTTTTTTTTTTTTTTTTTAAGACAGAAAATGCTGAGCCAGTGTGGAGCCATTCTCAAATGCCTCCTGATATAAAAAAAATGACCCGAGTGCCACACTGCAGCAGAGCCATCCATGCAGGGCAGGAGGAGGCAGAGCAGGACAGGACACTCGGATAGTGCCATCACTTTCTTACATGGCAGAAGTAAAAAGTGATTACTTCAGTTTAAAAAAGTCTCATCTGCACTTATAATTTGCTGGGGTTAAAGAAGCAATTCTTATGGTCCGTGTTGTCATAGTAATAAAAAAAATAATTACTAAACAGTGAAATAGATTCTGACAGTACGGGCTGGCTGAGCATTTACTCTTCTCCTTCCTTCCTTGGTTGGCTAGTGCATTTGGGATCAGAAGTGCTGTGTATTTGTAGTGGTATTTCACTGCAAAATCCAACAGAGATAACTCCTGCTTTATCTTATGGTAAAAAAAAAAATCTATGCAGTTTTGATTTTTCTTATATTTCCCTCATTTTGCAAGAGACGTACTGCATCAGCATCTTTTTTTAATCTGTCATTGTGGAGCTCAGATAAGCATCTTTCCTCTGGGTCAAGTTACACTTGGAGTAGCTTTTAACATTAGACTGTTTATAGGGATCATTACAAATATTTGATAATAATGCAAAATATGTAAGATCCCAGAGGAGAGCAAAGACCAGGAAACACAAATAAAATTCACACAGATTCTGCAAACAACTTTATATTGAGGTTGTCTGTCTGCTTACAAAACACATTTTGCTCTTGTCTATTGTTTGATCTAAAATTGCATTTGTTGCCTCTAAGTCCCTACATACAGCTGTGTGAAAAACAAAACACCAATGCATGGTTGTTTCAGCATGGCACCTTCCTGTGGTCTGCACATTTATTGCACATGTGTGCACCAGACATGAAATCTCACCTTTTATGTAATACCCACAAGCCACACATGAGAAAGGAGTGACAGAATGGTAGTTACAGGTTTAGAAGGAAATCAGTACCAAGAACAGAGCGTCAGAAAATTAGGTTTTGCCCTTTTTTTTATTTATCTGAGAGCAGCGAGCAAGATATTGCTTGTCTAATTTAAAGCACTCACTGTTAGAAGTCTCTCAAATGTCAGGAATTATAATAGAATTACACCATGACAGAGTGTTGAGAGGGAGGATTCCCAGGGTTTGCACAGCACTTGGCATGGGGGAAGGGATGCAGAAGCTCTTTGACAGGAAATGAGACCACTTCAGTGTCACCAGTTCTGCTTTCTGCCGGTGGAGTCACCTGTAGCCAGGGTGCCCCAAATCAAGCTTCCAGCACCCACTACAGACAGAGCTCGTTTAAATCCCTGCTGGCTCAGCTCTTAGAAACACGGGCCAGGCAGTGCAACAGGACCAGCTCATGTTTCAGTGCTGGGCTGGAGGAAGGTCACTGGGAGAGGTGCGGTCAGGGATGGCCACAAGGTGGGCACCGTGGTGTTTGGAGGGGGCTGACGCCACGGGGGGCACTGGGCTGGCTCTGAAGTGGTACCTGAAGCCCAAGGCATCTATTTCAGAGCTCGGGCTGGAACGATGCTTGTTTCACCCTCCTGATACGCCTGGAGGTTGCAAGAGGAATCATTTCATTGCAATGATATTCCTGCTGAGGGAGTCTGAGTTTTTGCAAGATTTGATTTTAGTGGGGATTTTGCCTCATAGATAATCTAGTTAAAATTAACAAAACAATGGGTTTGAGTAAGGGTTTTTGTTGGAAGGGTGGCCTGCTTTTATTGCAGTGTGTGTTTGGGGCTGGCCAGAGCTGCTCAGTGTTCTGCAGGATACATCCTGCCACCACATCTGTCCTGGCTCTGGAAAGGGACCATAGGAAATACTCTCAGCAATTTGGACCTGCACCATTCTATCAGTGCCCCATAGTGTATAACAAAGGATAAAAGTGCAGAACATAAAATCCAGAAAGCTGAATAGGAAGTTCACCAACTTTGGGTGGCTCCTCTCTGCTTTTGAACATTTTTTTTGGCCTGTAGCTTCAGAGGGGCATGTGGCCATGGTGGGGGGAGGGAATTTTCCTGCTCTGCAGCTCGGTTGCTGCCTGCCTGTGGAAAGGCATGAGGCTGGCACAGGTGTAGGTGCAGTGCAGGCAAGGATTACAAATGCAGAAGGCACTGATGGCAGACACACCATTCCCCTGAATCTCAGCCCATAAAGACCAGCAAGGAAACCTGCAAGGAGAACAAGCAAGGCTGTTATTATTCCAGCTGGTGCACTTACAATCATGATTTCCTTCTTTTCCAGCTCTTCCTTTTGGATCCTTGCACTGGCTCCATCCTTCTGCCTGAGCTTTGTTGTCTTTGTAACTTTTGTTGGTGCAGCTTTCCAGATGCTTTCACAGTTGATAATTTTCTTAAATAGTCATGAGATACAAATCTGCTACAGGGTTTCAGCTAAGAGGAGTGATCAGAAGTGGTGTGGAAAAGTTTTATGATGTCTCTGCCCCAAACACAGAGGGTGGCCGTGGCCAGCATCCACTTATGTGGGTTGACATAAAAGCTACAATATTAAAGCTACAATATTTCTGCAGATGTTTTGCCCTCCTGTGAATGAGGCAGGGTCCTTGTAGAGCTGATCCTCCACCCAAAATTGCCCTTTTGACTTCAGTGGGGGTTAGACCCAATTGTCTCTGGAGACATTACTTGGCTTAATATCCAAGAGAGACAGTTAGTAACGCTCCTGTTAATGTGCTCCTCTGTCCCTCAGTGCCCAGCTGCTCCTAACCCAGGAGCTTCAGCAGCACGGCTGAAAGCGAGGGACTGTTTGACCTTCCCTGCTGCCGGAGCCACTGCTGAGTGACACACAGTTCACCTTCGGGGCTGGAGCACGAACTGGCAGCCCTGCCAGCCTGGGTAGCAAGATACCATGTTTAGGCATTAAACTAGGACACTTGCATACCAGCACTGGCCGCTATTTTAGTGGGTATTGAAGCTGATCCCTGCTCCCCACCCCTGTGGGACAAGGGAGCTGCTGTGAGTGTGGGATATGCTCTGCCTGGTGGATAAAGCTATTAAAAATGGGCTGTGTTTTGTCAGGAATACGTAGTTCATCCAGCTGAATGACTGTAAAATACCAGCCCAGCTTAAGGTATGCTGATCCACGCTGTAAATGAGAGCACTGCACACAGGGCTTAGCCCCTGGGGTCCATGGTGTGCTCATGTCTCCTCAGCAATGGGGGTGTAAAGCTCTTCTCCTCTGACTCAAATCAACACCAGTTGCAGTGATTCTGTGGAGACCATCCAGGATGTAACTCAGCCATGTTAAGTACCATAAAATTGTGATATTATTCTTCATTGTTTGTAGCTAAGAGGCCTGTAGAGGCCTAGCTTGGAGCAGTCAGTTTTATTAAGCTCCATCCAAACACAGTGAGATAGTTGTTCTTCCCGAAGAATTTGTATTCTCAAAGTGTGAGCCACCCCGTTTGTGTTCTTGTATCCATGCAACCTTGTTGCTCTTACAGCATTACACATTTGTCCTGTGAGATTCCCTCCCTTACAATAAAAGCTCACGAGAATGATACACACATTTTCAACTCCGAGCACACCAGAGACTGCAGGATCCAGCATACCTAAAGGACATGGGAGACATGGAGGCTGCTGTAGTTGAATTGCTAACTTTGAACTGCAAATGTTTGTAATGGCTGTGAAGCTTCCTAATTGAATTTCTGACCCTTTTTGTCACAGAAACTAGTTAATATAAGGGAAGGAGGAGAGCAAGTAAAGAAGTAAAGGATTGGTGATTGGTTTCCTTTTATTTATTTATTTATTTTCCAGAAACTCCAGTGTAGAGTTTTTTGCATTTTTCTTTTAGTTTTCTTACACCTGCAGCAGCCTGGTCCTCACATGGTCTCAGTGGCTGCACATTGTTCAAAGATTATGCCTGAAGTCCTCAGCCCAGAGCACTATCTCTACAGAAGGCTTCATGGAGCCCACGCTGAGTCTCTGAGCACTTCCATCCTTTTGAGGCACACTGGTATCCACAGACCCACTGATGGTGGTGTCAGACCAGAGCAGGCAACTCATGTGATGGTATCTGCTCCTCAGCAGAAATTCCCAGGGAATTCAGTGCTTTCTACACTTTGTACCTAGGTGATTTCTTCCTGAGAGCTGATAAAGATCTTCCATAGCCACAAGGCACACCAGTAATCAGAAATGCAGGGAGGATGAGGACATAGAGAACCTGTCATGGGGCCTTGGCCAAACTGCAGGTGAGAAGCTGGGAGCAACCATTTCCAAAGCTTTCCAAAGTCTTTTCTCACCGCCTCAAGACAAGTTTTATCACTGCTCTGCTAAATTCCAGGTCCTGCAGACCTCTGAGAAGCAGCTCTGGTCACACCATTTGGCTGTGTCACCTGGAGATGTCTTAACTTGGTCTGTCACCTGCTAACCACCATCACATGGTCATTGGGAGCATGTTCCTGATACACTGCAGGGCTGGAAGGGGACCACATACCCACATTTACACCATAACTGAATTTCCTGGTTCTTGCAAGAAGTGAAGTGCAGAACCATGGAATTGTAGAATCATTTAGCTTGGAAAAAACCTCTAAGATCACAGAGTCCAGCCATCTTCTCCGTCCTACTGGACATAGCATTTGTTTACCTTTCAGTGGTGATTTGTGATGCCATTCCCATCAACTGGGATACAGAGCTCCTTCTGTCTAGCAAGTCAGTGAGAAGTACAGCATTAAAGCAGAGAGCAGGCAATGGCCCTTTAAGCATTGTCTGTTCAACTGCAGCACGATCTCTCCTGCACTCCAGTGCTTTCCATAAACAGCAAGTCATCCTGGAAGGGGAGGGAGAGGATGATAAATAATCCTGTTATTCATGCGACTGCGTTCTTTCATGAAACTGGGAAAAGGCAAAATAAAGTGGCGACTGCAAGACTGAGAATGAAACACGAGGCAGTGGGTTGTGTTGCTGCAGTTATTTGGGGCTGGAAGAAAATCTGGAAAGAGAAAGGTGAGCAGAAAAGGTTTAAAATGCCAGGAAGTAAGGCAAGAATCAGGACATAAAAGAGCAGCTTTCCCTGCATCCTTGCTTTGTGTCTGGGCTCACTGCTGGGGCTGGCTGTGGTTCTGGCTATGCAGCACCTGTTCCTACAGCGTGGCTACCTGTGCCAGAGGCTTCCCTTTGTGTGCACCTTGTGGAGAGTGGGAAGTGGGAGATGACAGAGCTCCAATAAGGATAGCTGGGCAAGGAGAGAGGCAAAAGTGAGCAAACTCTGTGAAAGAAATCTCATGGAACAACGAGGCAGTAGAGAATAAACCTGTTTGCTGAGGGTCCTAGCAAATGAGCCATAATTAGTTTTCGTGGGACAGTTATGGTGTTGCCTTCATCACACTGTGCATCTGTGCCAGAGGTGCCTCCCCAGTATGTGTTGGAGGTTTCCTCACTGCAGCCACTCAGGTTCTCCATCTGTGCTCTCCATGCATCCCCTGGGCCCTGAGCTGGGACAGCTGAGGCACAGGCATCCCTCCCATTCCATCAGCCCTGCTTGCAGGCAGCCTCCCACTGAGAGCAGGGACAGACAGCTGTGAGGGAACATCTTAAACCACTGCAGCTGTCTGCTCTCTGCGTGTGAGCCAGAGCCCTCCATCCCTGGGATGCTCCTGGTGGCAGCCAGGCCCTGTACTGCTGCCTAATTGCCTGGTACCAGCCCCATCTTTGGTTTGTAAGAGGATCTCATCCTAGGACAGGGTGCCAGCCCTTCTAACACTTCAATAATGGTACACGTCCACTTCAGCAGCATCAGGGGTGAGGATAGTGCAGCCACATTGTTACAAACTTCCAAAAGTGCCTCTTCCTCTTGCATGGCATCAGTGCAATTCCTTCAGACTTATAAAAGCTTAAGCCTTTGTAAACAAGGCAGCCCTGGAGCCTAGGTATTGTAGAGAGAGAATTCCTCTCCTTGTCCTAAATATTTTGGATGAAGAAAAAAAAAAAAAAAGAAAAGAACATTTAAGACATCAGCTTCCCTTCTATTGTAAATGGCACCAGCTCCATCCCGCTTCAGCCTGGAGTCTCTTACACTGTCACTGTGCAAAGCTCCCAGTAAGGCAAATGGCAATTGCACATGATGTGATGGGAAAGCAGCAGATACCCTTGTGAATACTGCACCCTCACACGAGCCACAAGTATCTTTCCTGAGACACCCTGCCAAACTGGCAGGTGTTTTTTACATCAGGCCTTATATTAACACACTCCTACATATGTCTGGCTGCATCTGCTGCATTAGCGATCCCTCAGTGCATAATGGCTGGGTTAGTTTGTGAAGTTAAATACCACGGGCAAGAGCCCAGCCACAATGCATACAAACCTCAAACTGCTTCTGTTCCTATCACAGGGGTTTCTGCTGCCCTTCCTCCACTGTTATTTTTTCTTTCTTTCTTCCTCTCACTGCATTTTTCCCTTGTTCCTGCCCATCCTTTCCCCAGTTTGTGGTTTCCAGATTCCCTCCATGTCTTTATTTTCTCCATCTTTTGCTTTGTCTTTCCTGTCTCATTTCAGTTTTTGTGGATGGCAGAGAGAATGAAAGCTGCAGCCAGCCAACCCCACTCCAACAGCACCAGAGGTCAGATATTCCTTCAGCCAGTGCATGTCTGGAGTCTGGGGGCAGTGCCATGGGGCTGCTGGGTGGGGATGCCACCATTTCAACTCTGGATGCTTGTAGTGGCTGCTGTGGAAGTGAAAAAGGGCAGCTCAGGCCTGATCAACTTCTACAGCAAGTCCAAGTCCAAAGCCACTGGGGAAAATATGTGTCCTTGGTGTAAAGCCTGTTTTTACAGAAGCCAGTGGTAGGAGTCTTTGGGGATTAGTCTTCTGTTGTAATTATCAATGATTTTAAACTCTGTTGTAGCCAGACATAAAAGCTGTTCAGAAACATGGCAGGGCTGAATCTGAAGCCAGCTATCATAGACTCCTACAAAAACCCTGACTTGTCTTTGCAGAGCTGACACTAAAGTCAGGTTGAAATTTCCAAGGGCACCAAAGATGTGTGTGTGTTTAACTTCCACTGAAATGGAGGTTTGGGGCATTACTTAATGAGAAAGATTTGAAAAATACTCTTCTGTCCTCCTTTGTTTAAAATTAAGATGCCAAATTCAAACATCCATGCCAGCATGGTGTCTGTTTCCATTGCTCATGCTTTTAGTTGTGCAGTTGTTGTCATGGTCCTTCGTGGAGGTCTCACCTTTGGTCCCAGGCTCTCTTGGCCCTACATTTAGCTTTTTGCAGTAGTTCCATGGTGTGTGCACACACACAAAGCACAACAGCTGGTGGACCTCTTATTCATCGCTTAATCACTTCCCTCCGGAGGTGTGCAGTGTGATGTGTGGTCTTGCTCAATCCTGGCTTCCTGAGGGATGGGGCAGGAGGGTCAAACACAGCCCAGATTCACCACTTAGGAGCATGACTAACCCAGGGCATGGAGTATTGAGTATTCTCTCAACGTCATTAGGATGGACCTACTTCTTTTCCTGGCAAGCATTTAGTCCTTTGGAGTTTGTCTTGCCACACCCTTCCCATCTCATGCCTATCTTGGTATCACACTTTGAGCTGCCCACTGGTTTTCCACACATCTCTGACTTTCCCCAGGCCATCCATCTGATCTCATAACCACAGCTCCTCTGAGGGTTCACCAGTGCCCCCATCCCACCCTTTGTAAAGGTTTGCTGTATCACTGCTACTTTCCTATCCATCTGGAATTTCCCCTGAAGGCTCTGAACCACCTACTCCATAAGTGTCATCAGACACCTTTTCCTGGGAGGGACTTTTCTTTCTTTCATGGTTTCATAATCTAAATTGGCTGTCGATTCAATTCAAAATGCCATCACACCAGAGCAGGGCCTCTGCATTTGAAGCAGTTCAGAAAATAAAATACTGATAAGGAGCTGGATGGCTCAGGAGATCGGGAACCAGCAATGGAGTCTGTAACCTCGACATCACTGCTCTGAAATGCAGCCCTGATCCACAGTGAACTTCGTAGGCTCAGTCCAATTTCTAGTGTACGTATGGTCATGCCAGAAAAACTTCCCTAATAAACACTCCCTGCTTTGGCTAGGAGGCCTGAAGAGGTGTGTGAGGGTCCCTCAAAAGAGAGGATATGTCACCTGCTGCACATGGATGAGGCAGTCCCCAGCAGTGCTTGTGCTTCCCTTGCAAGGGAAATTCAAATTGCAGCACTGCCCACCTGGCCAGCTTCCACAGGGGAGACATTTCTTTCTCTTTTAAATTACCTTTCAAGCCAATTTTAAAATTGCCTCATGGCTAAGTCTCATGAAAACTGTAGCTGCATTCCCAGTGGTCTGATGATCCCATGTGTACCTGGTGAGAGGCTCCTCAGAGGAGAAAGAACATTGCCAAAGTGTCAAAAAAAGAATAAGAAGCAAGTAAGAATTTGTGTCTGGAGCATCCCTAAGATTAAAACAGTGTAAGAACAAAATCTGGCCATGTACACAGGAGCCAAAAGTCTTACTATACTAAGCTACAATTTCTTGCAGCACAGCCTTCCTTCCTGCTGATGGTTATTTTCTAACCTCGCTGTGCAGGAATTGGAAAGAAGCAGGTGCCAGAGAAGAGGTGACTCTGAAATGGCACTAAGGTCATTACACACGGAGCAGAAGAGCAATCCAGCCTCCCAGGTTTCATTTACTAAAGCCATAATAATCTGATAGGGCATCAGACCCCTTAGTGGTAGTCTTCAGCTGTGTGTGAAGGCAACAGAGCAAACAACTGCTTTTTCTTGCAAGGCTTCTTGGTGTGGATGTTGTCTGTCCTCAGCCCATGTTCACTCAGCTGCTCTCTCCCAGATTCTCTTTGCCCCCGCTGGAAAGTTCCCCAGGAACTCCCTCCACAGCCTGAGGGCCAAGACCGAATCAGCTCAGTCAGGCTTGTTAGAATCATAGAGTCATTACAGTTGGAAAATATCTCTAAGATCATCAAGTCTAACTATTAAGGAGCACAGCAAAGGTCTCAGCTAGATGGTGTCCCCAGGGGCCACACCTACAGGCCTTTTGAATACCTCCAGGGACAGTGACTCCACCACTGCCCTGGGCAGCTTGTTCTAATGCTTAACAACCCTTTTGGTGAGGAATTGTAACCCAATATCCAATCTAAACCTCCCCTGGCACAGCTTGAGGCCATTTCCTCTTGTCCTACTGCTTGCTGGAGAAAAGACTGATCCTCCTGGCTACACCCTCCTTTCAAGTAGTTGTATAGAGCAAGAAGGTCCCCACTGAGCCTCCTTTTCTCCAGCTCCCTCAGATGCTTGTCCTCAGACCTGTGCTCCAAAGGTACTCCTTGTTAGGTGGGTTCCTGCCCTGCCTTGATACCCTGTGTAGATTGTTCTCAATCTGTAGTCCTTCTTTTGGCTACCCAGGCACCCCCCAGTGTTCCTGGCTGTGGGATGGCCACAGCCTGCCAGTGCTGCTCTCTGCACCCCTGAGAGCTGGTCCCATCCCACACGTCCACAGCGCTGTGTCAGCCCCGGGGAGCTGCTTCGTACCATCCACAACTGTTTGGTTTATATTCGCGTATCGGGCCGTGACCCTGAGCTGGCTTCTCCCTTCAAATTCCTTCCACATGGCTCTGCCCACACTGTCCACAAAGCCTCGCAAAGAAATGCAGCTTGGAAAAAAATAAATCTGAGAAGAAGAAAAACCCCTTCACAACAAAATGTCCTCTCTACAGCAGCTCCGCTTGGGTGCGGTTTTCCCAACACTCCCCCGCAACCGAGGCACGGAGTCTGTTCAGCTCTGCTCCCACTGGCACTGCAGGGACAGGGTCACCCCAGGGTGGGCACAGAGACCCACACTGCAGGGACAGGGTCACCCCAGGGTGGGCACAGACATCCACACTGCAGGGACAGGGTCACCCCAGGGTGGGCACAGACATCCACACTGCAGGGACAGGGTCACCCCAGGGTGGG
>VZUI01059489.1:0-15405 GCA_013401135.1 Cettia cetti | reverse complement strand
TTTCCCTTTCCCTTTCCCTTTCCCTTTCCCTTTCCCTTTCCCTTTCCCTTTCCCTTTCCCTTTCCCTTTCCTTCTCTTCCCTTTCCTTTTACTTATCTTTAGATTAAGAATTATTTGATAATTTAAAAAAAGGACTTTCATACCTTGTAAACAATCACAAGTTGAACTGCTCTGCTCTTAAATTTTTTTCTTGTATATAAATCTAAGTCTAATAATTTTCTGCATTTTTATTAAGGAATTGTTTTCTGTTTAATTGTAGGGAAATGAGAAAACACAGCGATGTCAAAGGGTTTTATTAAAGTATCAAAAATCAGCAAGCAATATAGACAAGCCAATTAAATAACACTCTAAGCCAATTAAATAGCACTCTATGTCCCTAAAGTAGAAGGTATAGAAGCTTGCAATTAAACTGATACTTTCTTTGACAAAGAAATAAACCCTTATAGAGTCAAACCCATAACATTTATTAGATGCAATATACTAAGTGCAGAGTGACAGTCCTTTTACCCCAACAATAAAAAAAAAAATTAACCCCACAATTTATTAAAAACCTGATATCAATATTGCAGGTTTTGAGTTATTTCCATTAAACTATATGCATTTGCAATCAATGATTGCACCATGTGTGCCATAGACACCAGCGTTCGAAGGAGTGCCAGAGTTTTCTTGCCTGCATTCATGCTGGGACTGTATTGCTTCTCAGATTCATTGTAGGGGCTGTGAATATGCTGTGGAGCACACTGAATTACATGAAGCCCACTCCACAAGAAAAATTGCTATCCTTGGTGATGCAGGTGTTTCTTTGGTGCCTAAGAACAGGTACAGATCCTCTGAAAGGTGTTCGGATATGATTAACTCTGGAGCTTACAGAAAGCCCCCCTGCTTTGGATCCAGCATTTGACAGCAGAATCACAGAACTCATGAGTATGCTTAGCCAACAAAAATCCTTATCACACTAACAGGAGTCCTTCCCCACTGTGCATCATGCAACTATTCTTTGTACAGTTCCATAAATTGTTGGCAAATCTGAGATGATTATGAAGGCATTCCTGTAGAATATACTCGTGAGAATCAGGAAGGATATTTGGATGCAGGTACTCAGCTCCATGGATTTCTTTAGACAAATTTTTGAGAAGATAGAAGTATTTTTCTCACTATCTGTGTGCTGGATGTAGTGCCAGTAAGCCTTTCCTGGGCCAGAGAAAATCCCACCATAGAGCTAATAACCAATACAAATTAGACTAATTCCTCGCAGTTTGGCACTGAATCAGGAAGTGGTTTCCATTTCATGGGGATTTTTCCTCCCAGTGGATCTTACAATCTGTTTAGTCTTTCACTCATTTCTATTGGATGAATGTTTGTATTTCAAAGTCATCATCATTAAACATGATGTGTAGGCATATGTATCAAAAAGGATAAGGGTAGAACGATCACAAGGTATTTGATCCTCGCTTTCAAGATGACCCTTTATTGTTGGACAGAAGTATGCTGCATAATTTCTGGATATTATTTTTCAATCACTAAATTTCACTTAGCTCCTTAGTGAATTGGGAGACCTTTTTAGATTCCATAACTGTAAATAATCAGCTGTATAACTAAAAGCATGAAGGCAGAATTGCTTGAAATATTCAGCAAAAAAATAGGTATTTTTTATGGTTACATCACAATATGGTGATGGTTAATCTATCCTTCATGGAACCATAAGAAATGAGACTCAAAGTGGGCTCGTTTGTCCCTGCAATGTTTAATGTCCTCAGTCTGCAAGATGAAATTAACCAATGTAATCTCTAATGCATGTTAGAAACAGAAAATAATAGTGAGAGGTATTAACAATTAACACATCTGAGCAAAACCCAAAATATGTGCCATTTACTTGATCCACTTTTATTAAATACATATTTTATATTAGCTGAAGATTATTTTCCAGAAAGATGAGAAGTTGTTTAATTTCACAGTATTTGAGACACATGCAGCACATGTGATTGGATGTTAGCATACAAAGTCCAGAAAACAGTGCAGAAAATAGACCCATGATCAACATCCACCTGTATTAAGTGTTCAACGTGTGTGTATGTTCGAGTATTTTTAGATCTCTGTTCTGTACTTGTTTTTTGAAAATTGTAGAAATATATGATGTGTAGAAATACATAATATGCTCAGAGGAAGGGAAATAAGAATCAGTGGCATAAAACTGTGAGTGTTTGTAACATAATAACATTCCATACCATAAGGAGAAAATTTTTTACCACTATAACCATCTTGCTGAGATGGCAACTAAGATTACAAGGAAGATTTTATACAAATTTTCATACGACTTTTCAAGTAAGGTAGTATATTTAGCTTTTCTTGGTTCATGCATGTCCGCCATACAGTAAAAAATGTTTCATAGTTCTTAATTGCCATGGGCGTGACTTAAATGGAAAGAGCAAGCTTGTTCTCAGGACAAATCTCCCACGCCCATAAAACCCTGCTTAACACTATTTCACTCTGGACATGTTTACTCTTCAATAGTTTCCTGCCCTCACAGAGCAAGAATGACATTTGAACATCCCACCAGTTACTGTGCATGTTCAGCACAGTGAGAATTTCCACCAGTGTTATGAATGACTACTTCTAAAGGGCACCAGTTATTTGCCTGAATGGAAATCAAAATCTTGTTCACTGTTAAGCTTTCTTGTAGTTCGTGTCAACACTCTTAACACCCAACTTATCGAAGGGAGATTTTTTTTTTCAATAATTGTTCTGATTCCTCCCAATTCTTACATTATTTTGTATCTTTTGCATTCTCTTCTGTATTTACAGAAAATTTTAAGGTAGGGGTGAAAGAACTAGGAATGAAAATATGAACCACTCACAGGAAGTTAACCAAATTAAACAGGGAGTGGGAAGAGAGTTTAAACTACATTTGAGCTTTATTCAGGTGCAATGAGATGTTTACAACTTTTAATTTTCATGTTCTATTGCTGGATTGGTTCTGTACTTCCAAGCACATCTCCAGTTGGTATTTATCAGCTGACTTTATTCACTGTTTCAGAACCATTATTGCGAATTTTCCTTTCTATCCATTACATGAAACAGAGCACCATGAGGGGTGACTGCTCCACCTTCACATCTTTCTGCCAACATAAAGCTCCTTGGTAGAGGCATAGTTCTCATCAGTTATCAACTATACCCTTCATGCAGCTAGAACAGGGGAAAGCAGGTTTTACTGACAGAAAAGTCCATCTCAGAAAGTCACAATGAATTTGAAAAAATATAATGCAAACATCATCTTGCAGCAACTCTGTTATGGCAATCAAGGAAAAACAAGTACATCAAGAGTTTGCTTAGAGACAATCGCCAAGAAAGGAGCTATTGGTACAAGTCCAAAATCTGTTGTCTCATCCCTGCAGTCTAAAGAGGCTGACAGCTCCTCTGAGTGGATGACTCCTCCCTGAAACTCACCCTCTTCTTGTGTCATAGTTTGATGATATTTATACTGACAGATGTCACAAAATGACATTCTAAGATGATTTGTGTTCAGGCTCAATGGAATGTTTGGTTTGAACTCAGAAGTTTTTGAGGTAAAACCACCCCAAACTTCAATGCCATGCATTTATCTGCAGTTGAGACTGATAGCCTGCAGAAAGAGACATCTGCAGATATGACATGTTTACAAACTCATCAGAACATGCCCACTGCCTTGACTGCTTTCGGATATGCAAATGAACTTTTTGATGTACAAAGTTTCTTATGATCACAGAATCACAGAACAATTTAGGCTGAAAGAAACTTCAGGAGGTCTCTAGAGCAACCTCTGACAAAAAGCAAGGCTGTCTCTCAGATCAGACCAGGTTATTCAGGACTTCATCCAGATCAGTTTTAAAAATCTCCAAGGATGGAGGCTGCTCAATTGTTTAACTATAGCTTTCAGTGGTGTTTTCATAAGGAATCTAATTAGAAAAAAAGGAGTGTCAGTGCAGGGAAGATTGGTAAGGGGAATGTGTCTGACAAAATGGACTTGACACCTTTTCTTTATTCTGTTGCTCAAAACGTCCATTTCCATTACTACTTTCTTTTGTTTGTCTTCCTCTTATGCAGACTTCTCTTCCATTATATAGAAAATTCTGTGAAGGGCCATGGCATGAGGCATGCACAAATTGACAAACATCTGGCAGGCTTTCTTTGTTATGAATTGTAGGACATCTCCCCTGTTGTACAGATACCAGCCTTTTGGTTTCTTTGCAAGTAAAGATTGAAAAATTTTGTTTTACCTAAAGTTGTTTTGTCAATCCTAATCAAATATGTGATGAGTAAGTGACACTCCCAAACACTAGTTTGAGTTTCTGCCCACTGTGTGTTTTGGCAATGTTTTATTGGATTTTTTTTAGATTTGAGGAAGAAAATCTTTACTATGAGAGTGGTGAAACATGGGAACAGATTCCTCAGAGGGTTTGTGGATGTTCCATCCCTGGAAGTGTTCAAGGCCTTGTTGGGATGGGCTTAGAACAAATCTCTGCCCATGGCAATGGAATTGGAATTAGGTAACCTTTTAGATCCTTTTCAACACAAAACATTCTTTTCTGTGATTCTATAACTGTTCTCAGTGAGATATGTTTTTCAGAACGAAACCAAGTCCCTGAATATTCATCTGTTTCCTTCCAGTTTTGTTGAAGATCCCTCTCCCACAATTTCAGGGTTTGTCTCAATTTTCTGTAGTTTTCCCTGCTTACAATCCTGCATGTGCTTCTCTCCTGCCTAATTAACTACCTCCTTCTCATCTCTGAATGTAATTTCCAGTCACTGACTCCCTTTTCCTCGCGGTGCGGTTAAAGATGGTCTACAAAGCCAAAAGAAACACAGAGGGTCAAAGCACAGCAGGGCTGGCTGAAGGGGATCGTGGAAGGCTTGAATCTCTCTCTCTCTCTCTTTTTCTGTCTGAGATAGAGAGATATATGTACATTTTCACTATTGGAATTCCATTCTGCTCAGTCAGAGGTGGGAGCAGGATGAAGCTGTTGTGCTGCATGTGTTAGTGTGTGTGTCGTGTATGTTATCTGAATGGCCAGTTGCATACATTTCATATTGCGTACAATGCATACATGTGCTCTGTATTTGCCTGCTAAGAAGCCATGATCAGCCTTGTTACTGGCTGAACCTGGGTTTTGCTCATGCAGCATCCTCACAGCCCATGATCTGCTGAATCTGGCCTGATTTCTCCTGTCATTCTGCCTTTTACTCTGGGCTTGGCTTGGGAGCTCATAACTGTGCCTTTCTCTGAGAACTTTCTCATTCCTTCCTTGTGATGATGTGTTTAAAATCCTTTAAAATGTGGATCTTTTTCCACCGCTAACTATAAATAGAACTAGCCCTGATATAAGAAACTCTGATTTAGGAGCGTTTATAATCTCTGCCTTCTCTGCCACCGCTCCCGCCCCCTCTATTAGAAGCAATTACCTACTGCTTTTCTCTCTCTATTTATCTATCCATCTATCTGTGAATCCTTAGCAAGCAATTAAGACCTTGTGCTGTCATGTCAGATTGAAGCCCAAAGTAGAAAAAAAAAAATATAGTAGAAAAGAGAAATTCGCTGCTAAAACTTCTAAGAAACCTTCTGGTTCTTATTCATGAGTTTTAGTGTGCATTCACTCTGTCCTAGCCAGATGTTAGGAGGGAAAATTAAAAAAGTATAAATAATACTTTTCTGCAATGAAAATATGCTGTGAAATGTGGAAATGCTGTCTCCAGCAATGGAAAACCAAAAAATACAAGCTTACCCAAAAGTCTCTGAAAACAAACACTTTTATCTGACTTAGCAGTCAGCTTTGCAGGTTGGTTATATCTGGTGAGGTTTGGTCGAAAATTCTATAACATTTATTTGATTTTTACCTGAAAAAGAAATTGACATTCTTTTGACATTCTCTGCACTCAAATAAAGGTTTAATGCTTCATGTAGTGCATGCCACACAGGGTGATGTGATGGATACCCATTCCTCCAGCTTCATCTTCCAATGTAAACAAGGGTATATGATCTTCCAGCTAAAATTCTCTGCTTACTGAGCCAGCTGATAAAATCTGTTATTGCCATCTACCTGAAGTCTTGTAAGAAACTTCACTCTACTCAAGTGCCACAAATGAGCTAAGTTTCTCCTGTGAGAATGCATCCCTTGTTTATGGTACTCTGGGAGAGAGGTAGCATTAAAAAAGCAGAAATCAGCTGAGAAATATGATTTCAACTGATATGGTTTTGGAGCTGACTTAGAATAGCTTCCTGATAACAGACTGTATTTTTATCTGTATCTTGCATGTTTTAAGGATTATGCATATTATCAAGTATCTGGTCCTAAAAATGGCAGAGCAATTTATGCTTGTAAATGTATCAGTGAATAAATCATGCACTGAACTAAATCTAGTCAGTATTGTCTAGTTGCGCTTTTTCAAAGGCAGATTAATTTACATACTACAGCCACAGAATTATTAAAAAAAGCTGTAAGAAATCAGGATTTAGGTGGAGAAGTAGGCTGTTTCAGTTTTAATTTCCCCAGCCATTAGTTTGCTGGTAATATGAAAGAATTTATTCTATTTTTTTTTTTTAACCAACTGTCAAGGAAAAAACCTACTCAGGACGAGGAGGCATGAAGATTGTGACAGACCATGAAGTAGCAATGACAGATTGGATCTTGACTTCCCTTTTGATTTGTTTCAACCTAAAAGTACTCTATTTTTTTTATTTACTTATATCTTTCTAAAAGTTTGCTGCTGTAAACTGGACTCCAGTGCCTGCCACTCTAGTGCCTTAGACTGCAGGATGGTTGTCTTCCATTTCTCATACACTAAACTTGCCTTCTATTTCTTATACACTAAACTTTTAATGATATAACCTTCTTTTGCAAGGGCAGCACACTATTGACTTGTATCCAGTTTCACAACCTTTATATACCTCAGAGCCTTTTTTGCAGTGTAGCTATCTAGTCACTTGTTTACCTTGTTAGATGTATGCACTTGAGTTTCCTGCAGTACTTCATAGGTGTTGTTATTGAATTTTATTGTACTGATCTAAGCTCATTTCACCAATTTATCAAAATTATTTTGAATTCTAAACCTACACTCCAAAGTTCTTTCAGCCCCCCTCAGCTCAATTATCTACAAATATGATAAGGAGCTTTTCCACTATTAATACTGTTCATGAAAACATTGGCTAGAATTATGTGTAGTGCAGCCTTATCTTGTTCCCGTCAAATATGATATTACAGTGTGATGCAAACTAGTGATAATTATGTTAAAACTGGCTCTTTTACCTGCAAGGCAGCTGTGTTCAGCCAGAACCAAAATACCAGACACAAATTTTTCTCCTGAGAGTGACTGTGTCAAAAACATTTCCCAGTTTCATCAGTTTGGCCCGTGCTTCTTCTCTGTTTACTGAGGGAGAGACAGCCAGCAATGACAAACAGGTTGGTCACTGAAAAGGTTTTGTTTCAAGAAATGGATAGTGGATGCTTAAAGCTACTTCATTGCTTTTAGGAGCTTATAAATTGATTATTTAATCATTTACTTCAGTATCATTCTGCGAAGATAGTTATGTTTACTGATCTCTAATTCCCCAGGTGTTTATTTTTCCTTTTCTTAAAGTTAAGATCAATATTTATCCTTCTCCATCCATTTCAGATTTCATCTATTCTCCATGAAGTCTAGAAGATAATCACTAACAATTCAAAGATTGATTTGCTCTACAATAAAGTTTCTCAAGCCTTGTGACTTGAATATATATAACTTTCCTGAATACCTAAATATTCTCTGATTTATTTTTATTCTAGTCTGGCCTATGTTCACATCCCTTTGTTGTTTACAGAAATCTTATAAATCATCTGATCACTACTAACCTTCTTGTGAAAGAGGAAGTGAAAAACCCTGGGACATTTCTTCCTCTGATATGTTATCTGTTAATAAGTCATTTTCTCATGTAGCTCAAGACATTTTACTTCATTTTGCAATGCCCTCTAAAGCTTTTATATATGGTGTCTTTTTTTTTTTTTTGTCTATCTATTTTTTGTTTGTCTATCTATTTGCAAGCTTATTATCCATGGCTGGATTTTACACATTCACACTTGTTTTGTCTGTTTTTACTTCTGTACTGCTTTCTCATTCATCCTAAGCAATTTCCTCCCATTTATACTTTTGGACAAGGCTTATTTGATTCTGAAATACTCAGAAAGCTCCATGCAAGTCCAAATTAGTCTTACCACATTTCCTGTGCAGAATTGTTTAATTTTGATATTGTTTGTTTTTGCACTGGTTACAGTACCAAAATAATTTTCCCTGTCATTTACTTGTCCAGGATTTTACCAAATACTGATTTTATTTGTCTGTTTTTATTTTAGGCTCATCAACAATAATTTCCTACTCTTATTCTTGTCCACTGAGAAATCATGAATTCTAAAGAAATTAAAGTTCCTGTTGCAGGAATTATGGTTTTCAAAAAGCTGGAGTATCTTTTTTCCTATGTTCCTGCTGGGGCATTACGCTGCTGAACAGGACTAATCTGCCATAGTATTTTGTGATACTAAATATAAGAGAGAAAGAGTGTATTTCACAATGTGATAGTCTGCTGAAAAGTACTAATTTTGCATTATAAAGAAAGGAATGGAAAGGAGTTAATAATAAAAATGGCATTTTATTTACATGCTAGGATTCTTTTTGGCATATGTATTAGGACGAATGTTATTTCAACTCCTATTGAAATGCAACCATTCCAGTGCAAGCAGAATACAACAATACCACATAGTATAAGACTGAAAGCAATACAGCCATTATCAGGAAGGATCAAATGCTTTTTTGTGAAAAAGCATTATTTGAAATTCACAGATTACTGTCTTTGAAACTGACCAGGAGTACAGTTGCTCCTCTGAAAATGGGTACTATTTATTTATAATTCATATTAGAAAATTGGTTTTGCATTCATACCTTCCATAATTATTATATGTTGAAAGAAGTGTCACTTTCTCTAAATACAGAGGAAGAATTCATTGCTGAGTCTATAAATAGGGTACTATTGCTGGATGGGAATGCATGAGCTCCTGGAGAACTTACAGTGCTTCACTCTGGGAATGAAAGGCTTATGTACCTTTTGGCAGTCTGTGTACCCTAGGTGTCTCACTATGATCAAAATTCAGTTATGAGCAAATAATAGCATATATATGGGGGTAGAAATTTATTGCTAGTCCAGTTAATGTTTTAACAGACTAATAATGCAAACTAACACAGAGCATCCTCACCAATAGTGTTAACATTTTTGTACTAAACCTTCCTAATATTTCTCCCTTGTTCAGTGATGTTTTCCTCAGCCTTTCAGTATCCCTTTGAGTCAAAGACTGACCCTTCAATACTTCTCAAGAAGAATGGAAAAGGGAACTATAAAAAGTCATCAGACGCCTGAGGTCATTGTCAGACGGAGCATGATGTTCATGACACAGATTTCTTCAGTCTTGCATCTGCTTGGATTTAATTTTATAAGTTTTCTTCACACAGACTTCTTATATGCTGCTCATTTTAATAGTTTTCAGATTATTCAGCTTTTCTGTTTTCTTTTTCCTTACCAAGTAGTGTCACATTACTCATGAGGCTGCACTTGTGTAGTGACCACTTGTTGGATTTTTGTTGATTGTCATTGGCATTTGAAGTTTGGTATCTCCAATAAACCTTTCATTTTTTACTCTAGTATTCCAGATTATTTAGCCCACTCGTCATAAACTAAAACTAAGATGAAACAACTTATACAAAAGCTGCCTCACTTCTAGACAATAGATATCACTGCTAAGCCATGCCAGGGCAATCCCTGGTAAGTTCTCAGACCCTTGCACTGTAAGGGCAATATGAAGCTTTTTGTTAATCAACAAAAATGTATTTGCTGGTCAATATCAACAAAGGGAGTATGGTGTGACTATACTCCTAGCTTGACCCAGTTAAATGAAGATAAATTAATCTGTGTCACCATTTCTGGTTTTTTTGTGGCTTCAATGTGATTCACCATTTATGTTTTTTCTATTAGCATTTCTGATCATCAATTCCCTCAGTTTAAAATGCAAATAATGTTGTTTCCCAGACTGTCATTTTTAAAGTAATTTAATAGTCCTTGAGGATGTGTGTCTCATTAAGTACAAATATTACCAAATTGTTAGTATAGGGAAGGTCCTAAAATAAGTTTGTTTATTCTGTTTTTGATATCTTAATTATTTGGTACAGTATTTAGAGACATTAATATAACCTTTCCCTTTCCAGCAGCTACTCATGTTTAAGGTACCAAACAACTAATGGAGCTCTGGGAAGCACAGCATACATTGCAGCTGACTGATTTTATTTGGGAGTTCTGAAACAAGTAATAATAACAGAACAAGTCTGTTGAATCACTTTGTCATACTAATTTATCATATTAATTTATCTTGGGTAATGGAACTGCAAATTGTGGTTTGTGCTCTAATTTTTTGGCAGCTATAAAATGCATTTTATCTAAATATTGAGCAAAGAAAAGATGAGAAACCTTAAATCCTCATCTACTGTAGAATTAATTACTACTTCTCACCTTGCCTTTGGCCGTGAAAATTAGCCAAGAGTCTGATGGGCACTGTTATATTGCCACAGCATATATTTCTGATGAAATGTTTTTTATACCTTTCAGTGGTGTCATGTGAACAGTTACGCAGGTGTGCTACTGCCAAACAAGGAACCCTTGTTTGAGCTGTGATGAGATCAAGGACCTCTACCTCAACATACCAGTATGAAAATCACACTTAAAGGAAGGAAAAGGAAAACAGGAATCATGAGCAATTGTAAAATGGGAGGGCATAGTCTCACAGAGAATCTGCTGTGCTAGGGAGCACTGTATACAACTGTCTCTGTGGTGACTCTTTTTGTGAGATTCTGCAGATGGAGGAGGAGCCCTGTGACCTGATCCATGTCTTGGGTGGAAAGTTTCACCAGACAATATCACAGAATTATAGAATAATTTGGGTTTAAAGGGACTTTAAATATCATCTGGTTCTAACCACTCCGCCATGGGCAGGGACAACTTCCACTAGAGCGGTTTGTTCAAAGCCCCATCCAGCCTGGCCTTGAACACTTCCAGGGACCGCATGTCCACAACTTCTCTGGTCAACTTCTTCTAATGCCCCACCACACTCATCTTCTTCCTAATATCTAATCTAACCTGCCCTCCTTTTGTTTTGAGCCTTTTCTCCTTTTCTTCTCACTGCATGTCCTTGTAATATCTAAGGGACAAGATTTTCTAAGGGAAGAGTGTTTCACTATGTGTTTATCTCTGCATCTGTTTTTCCTTCTGATCACTGGCAAACCCAGAAAGGAAAGACTTTCAATAGCTAGAAGGCTGTTTCCAGTGGCAGAGGACCTTCCAGAGGCTATGGGCTCAATACTGGATGAAGATAAAGCTTTTTTATACTTTTAAATCTTCAGGAGGGGCAACCCATGAGAGCCATGACACAATTTACAGTTAGTATGCAACTGGATTGGGAGCAAAAAAGGACTGATTTTATTTGTTAAAGCAATCATACGATATACTTTCATATTGTCTGTAGAAACAAATGGGTTTTTGCTGAGAACCTCTAAAAGCTCCAAATTAGAGTCTGGCTTAGTGTTACAATATATATTGTTGTACATATATATAATATACATATATATATTATACATATTTAGTATACACATGTTTACAAGCTATACTAATTTTTCATTCTGTAGTATGAACAACTTCTAAATGATTGCATGGAGTAATCCTCTTCAATGTGGCACATACACAAGCACAGCAACCTTTCGGAGAGTGAACATTTTTGCATCAACATTTTTAATAAAAGAAGGAACCTGAAAAGGGCACATGAAGACATTTAAAAACATGCTTGAAATCAGACATGAAAAAAATACCACCTCTGTAGCAGTAAATGCTGGCTGAAACACCACGTAGTGTTTGCATCACTTCCTATCTCCCCCTCCCCCCGTCGATTATGAGGGCAGTGCTACTAATTCATTAGAAGAGAAGGGCTTAGCTTCTAGTTTCACAATGGTAGCTTGTTAAAAAGAAGGCCTCAGCTAGTGTTCTTATAGGAGTGTTTAATGAGCTGATATGTCTATAATCAGAGAAGAGAAAGGTACCAAATGTACCTGTAATGTCAAGAATGAGTTATTTGCTATTTTTAACTACAGCGTTGGTACGTCAGAGTAGAATCAAGGAGATGACATCCACTTAGCAGGAGGGCATTTATACAAAACCCAATCCTGAAATATAATTGATAATAAAAAATCTATTAATGTCTATATGTTAACAGGATCTTAACACTGAGTTGCTGAATGATGTAAGTAGAAGGTAATAATTAAGAAGTCAGAGGTTAGAATGTTATTAGCAGCTATATGCATGGATATGGAAGCGTCTCCCAAAAAGTCTGACTGCTTTCCACAAACATACACATGCTGTCTCAGGGTGAGAGGTAGATATTGTGTCATGTCATGGGCAATTTTTAAGGGTATTTTCTATTTTATTCTCTACTTGCTGCAGCAATAGAACTGGAAATTTTAGCTCATGCTGCAGTTTTTGGCAGCAAAATACATTTCTGAAATATTCACTAAAAGAGAATATGATGAGAAACCCTGAATTCTAATTTACTAAGGAGTTTCTCATGACTTCTCATTTTGCCTTTGGCCATGAAAATCATTCAAGAATAAGATGGCTACTTTGCTGTTTTGTATTTTATATATTTCTACTATAATTTTTTTTACAAATGAATTGTATCCCATGCTGGGTCATGCAAAGCTCCTATCAATTGTCACAGAGCTAATGAGAAGCACTAACTCAGTGTACAGAGAGTTAACTCTCAAGTGGCTGTGATACCTTAGTGAGCTCTGTGGTGTCTGTAAGTGCCAGGATGATGTCCAGCGAAAGTCAGTGTTACCACCATCTTTATCCATAATAGCCTGAAGACTAAAGCAGATGGCCACAGGTGGTACACTCACTCCTTAACAGCTGCCTGGGCTACAATGAAATCAGGATCACTGACAACCCTTGATTAAAACCAGACTGCAGAGGAAGGGTTACTGCTGCTTTTTGAACTCACCATATACATTTTAATTGAGGAAAGAACACAGTTCTCTGTTTTCTGGGTTTCTCTTGACCTTTACAAATCTTTTTCTGGACAACACATAGGGCAGAACTAAATGAAGCTTCACAAATGGCAGGCTGAATTTGCTCTTTTGCCACCAGGAGAATCCTTCTGGTTAAACAGGTCAAAAATTAATGCCCTAGACTGGAAACAATCCTCACAATTGCAGGCAAGAACAAAAAACTAATTCTTTGCCAATGTTGCTATCTAGTGAAGATGGTCAATAAAAACAAGAACAGTAGCCTCTCTGGTTTCCTCAAACTACACTTCAGAGCTCTTCTGGGACACTCTTGGTTCTTGTCAGGCTGGGACAGAAGGCTTAATTGTGGGGAACATACTGCAAAAATAATCCACTTAACTTTCACTAAACCACTAAAGCTGTCAGCCATAAATGAATGCTTTTTGAAATGTTGTTGTATTTATAGTTACAAGCAATATATTTAAGTAGCAGAGGAGTCATAGAGGAAGCTCAATATTAAGAGTTTTGAAGCAGAAACTAAATCATTAACTAAAATATTTCCTCCTATGATTTTTACATGACTCCCCACTACTGCATCTTTTGTCCAAGGAATGCATCTCATTCTCAGGACTATACGAATTCACCTACATAATAAAAATCTTCCAAAGACAGTTCAGGAATGATTCCAGATTGCACCACAAACAATTACTTTGAATGTATTTCCTAGTCCTTCAGAGAAAAACTCTGAATATGTATGACCAAAGAGGCTTTTCCATCCATGTAATCCAATTGGTGAAGATTTGAAAGTTTAAGAGTTCCTTTTGACTGCCAGGTGAATTTTCCTTTAGGTCAAAGAAAAGGAGGAATTGTATCTGGATGCAGGCAAATTAGTTCAGAAGTTACTGCTATTGTGATCTATCATGTAATAGATTTAATTAACTCTACAATTTTCTGTCATAACCCTGTACTTTTCGTCACCCTTTTTCTCTTTTTTCTTTCCACCCTAAATTTTATCACAGTCACTTTGTAAATTTGTTGTCCCTCTTCAGCTAATGCATATCATTATAAACTCTTTTGAGCTAAACAAGCCTCTTTTCCCATCATCATCATAGTATCATGCTCTGCAACATTTCTCGTTTGAGTGTATTTTTCTTAAGCATGACTGATTACAATTATACTGAGAATCCAGATTTGTATTTTAATTTAGTTTCCCTAATTAAAGTTTAACTGGCTCAATAAATTTAATCTTCTACAAGGTTAATAATTTGGAGTCCTCCAAAATTTAGATAATGCAGCCTGGGAAACAGATCTTACAGATACTTTCTTCAGGAAGCTCCAAGAATTTGCTCTGTGATATCTCAAAATGGTGTAGCCTTAAGTACTCAATGGCCCTCAGTTCCTGATACTTTGTGTCTGTTTAAATATTTTTATAGTTGATATATATACCTCATTAATAAAGTTTTTTATTTTAAAATATTGTCTTCTGGATAAAAAAAGAGAAATCTTATTTTTTAAATAACATTATATAGTTTGAAACTTGGAAATGGCAGATAAAAAAGAGGAACCCCATGTATTGGAATGGTGTTAACTTACAGCTTAATGGCTTAAAGCAAAACTGTGCTTTCTGTCAAGTCATACTATAAAATAAAAACATTTGACTTTTTCTGACCTAAACTAGGATAGCGTCTCTTGGTAATATTTGCTGTAATTTTATTGCACCATGGTGACATGGCTGAGTGATAAGCTGAAGATTTAACTCTTGTTATGAGGAAATTTAAATTCAAAACCTTGGCTGGGATGGACAATAACTGTTAAAATGAGGAAAAAGGGAGCTGGACAACTGTGCTATAGACATGATGGGGTTTGGAACAGGAAAGTGCTTGCTCTTATGAACACTGAAACTCTACTTGAGAACTCTTAACAGTAGAGTCAGATGACTCTTTCCATAATGGATAGAGATATAGATGATACATATATAATGAACAAAAAACTTTATATGTTATTATTTAATTATTATTTATGGTGTTGTATATTATGTTAATTTGCTTCTCTGTGTTTTCTCACTTGGAATTCATACTCCCAGCTATTAGACCACATGCTGGATCTAGTTTTGTAACACAAAATAGAACATTCATCCTTCATTCTTTATACATTCTTTATACACTTCAAACTTTATACACTTTCCTCATGTCCTCTATAAATTTTGCCTTTGTATATGGAATAGAATGGAATGGAGTAGAATAGAATAGAATAGAATAGAATAGAATAGAATAGAATAGAATAGAATAGAATAGAATAGAATAGAATAGAATA
>VZUI01059487.1:0-13815 GCA_013401135.1 Cettia cetti | reverse complement strand
AGATTTTCCAAAAAAAAAAAAAAAAAAAAAAAGAAACAAAAAGGGAGGGGGGAATCAGGAGGGGGAGGGGAAGTGAAATTAATAAAAGAACAGGATTAAAAAAAAAAAAAAAAGGAGAAGAAACTTTCCTGAAACAGAGCAAAAGGTGAAGGAGCTTCACAAAGTGACACTTAATTCCAAGCTTTTCCTTTGGCTTTTCCACCTCGGAAGCATGAAAGCAGCTAAATTAGCAAAACAGAAGTAAACTGTTGACTGCTTCATTGCAGGATTAAGTGTGATAAATGGAGGTTTTGTTCAGCCTCTGTCCAGATGTTGTGTCTACGCTGGGTGTTTTTTCTTCTTCTTTTTTTTTTTTCCTTCTTCTCCTCCTTTTTATTTTTTTTATTTTTTTTTTTAACATTCTTGGCCCCGGTCCCATATATATTTTGGATACTGCAGGGAGTATATAATATCATTGGAAAATGATGTGGTCTGGTAACTTTTTAAATAACATTTCCTCCCTCCTCTCTTTTCTAATAGTTTGTTTTTCTTTCCATGTTTGCCTTTTATTGGGGGGAATTTTGCTTGGAAATTAATGAGGCCAAGGTTGGAAAACAAACCAAACAAACCAAACAAACAACCCCCCCAAAAGCAAAAAAAAAAAAAAAAAAAACAACCCCAAAACAACTCAAACCCCATTTTCCCTCTCCTTTTAGGGGGGGAAAAAGAGTTAAGGGACTTGTAAGGGCCCAGGCCAAGGATGTGTTTGGGACTTTTTTTTTTTTTCCCTCTGTCTAGAAAACCTTCCTGATTATTTTTTAACATTCCCAGAGCTCTCAGCCCAGGAGCCGGGCTGGGCTCGGGGCAGCACTTTCAGTTCCTTGCTGTGTTTGTGTTGTTGGAGCAGCCCCTCCGACCCCAAAAGCAAAAATTTATTTTTTTTTGGCTTTGTTTTTCATGGATCAGAAGTACCTGTCGCTCCTGGAAGTGCTGGATGGGCCTTCCCTGGATTTTTCCAGCATCCAGGGGGAATCCAGAGCCCCGGTTGGGGACGAGGTTCCCAACCCATTCCCAGGGATTTTATCACCCCCTCCAAAAATAGAAAACCTTTTATTTATTTTTATTTTTCATCCCAAACCTTTTGGAAGTGGCCAGGGGCTGCCCGGAGCGGGTTCGGTTCTCCAGCTCCGTTCTTCCCTCATCCCTCCCGTGCTCCCCTTGGAGCTACAGGTTTGGGTTTTTTGTTTTTTTTTTCCAAAGTCTACCTTAAAATCCCATCCCGGCGGCGGCTGCGCCTCCCTTGGCTCGGGAGAGGAGCCCGGCCCAGGCTAAAATTGCGCTGTTGAGTCACCGAGCCTGGCAGAGCCGGGCCGGCACCCCCGGCAGGGCGGGAAGGGAGGATTTGGGGTCTCGGAAAGGAGAATTTGGGGTCTCACCACCCTATAGAGTGGGGAGAGGAGAATTTGGGGTCCCAACACCTGCAGGGCAGGATGGGGAAAAGAGAATTTGGGGTCTTGAAGAAGAGAATTTGGGGTCTCACCACCCTATAGAGTGGGAAGAGAAGAATTTGGGGTCTTGGAAAGGAGAATTTGGGATCTCAGAAAGGAGAATTTGGGGTCTCGAAGAAGAGAATTTGGGGTCTTGGAAAAGAGAATTTGGGGTCTCAGAAAGGAGAATTTGGGGTCTCACCCCCTGCAGGGCAGGGTGGGGAAAGAACAATTTGGGGTCATGGAAAGGAGAATTTGGGGTCTCGGAAAGGACAATTTGAGGTCTTCCCACCCAATAGAGTGGGGAGAGGAGAATTTGGGTCCCAAACCCTGCAGGGGGGGGGGTGAGGAAAGGAGAATTTGGGGTCTCGCCCCTTGGCAGGGCAGGGAAAGGACAATTTGGGGAGGGTTCACCTCAGGGATGGCAATGAGGGGTCCCAAAAAGCCGATTTAACCCTTTAGGGGTGGGTTTGCTGCTGGGGAAGTTGGAGCAGGGCAAAACAAAGGGGTTCCCACCCAGGTTTGGGGTTTTCCCTCAGCACCAACATTCCTTAGGACTGGATTTGCAGGGATTTTAACTTTTAGGGTGTCCCAACCTGCCAGCACGGGGTGAAGGTGAAGCCCTGGATCCCTGATCAGTGTGGGTGTGGTGACTGTGAACCTCTGGGAGGGGGTGGGAGAATATCCCTATGGGAATGCCATGGGAATAGCCAGTGTGGATGGGGAATACCCCTATGGAAATGGCCAGTGTGGATGGGGAATATCCCTATGGAAATGGCCATCATGGATAGGGAATATCCCTTTGGAAATGGCCAGTGTGGATAAGGAATAACCCTATGGAAACGTCATGGAATGTCCTGCATGGATAGGGAATATCCCTGTGGAAATGCCATGGAAATGGCCAGTGTGTGAATAGAGAATATCCCCATGGAAATGGCCAGTGTGGATGGGGAATATCCCTATGGAAATGGCCAGTGTGGATGGGGAATATCCCTATGGGAATGCCATGGGAATAGCCAGTGTGGATAGGGAATATCCCCATGGAAATGGCCAGTGTGGATAGGGAATATCCCCATGGAAATGGCTAGTGTGGATAGGGAATATCCCCATGGAAATGGCCAGTGTGGATAGGGAATATCCCCATGGAAATGGCCAGTGTGGATAGGGAATATCCCTATGGAAATGGCCAGTGTTTATAGGGAATATCCCCATGGAAATGGCCAGTGTGGATAGGGAATATCCCTGTGGGAATGGCCAGTGTGGATAGGGAATATCCCTATGGAAATGGCCAGTGTGGATGGGGAATATCCCTATGGGAATGCCATGGGAATGGCCAGTGTGGAAACCCTCCCTGGCCGCTGCCCCTGGCTGAGGAGCAGACCCTGGGTGCCCCCAGTGCCACCGGGCTGTCCTGGCCCTGCTGACGCCAGGCTGCCAATCCCCACCCTGGCACATCCCCTCGTCCTCAGCGCTTCCTTGCTCTCCGTGGGGACACGAACCAAACCCAACCCCCAGAGAAATCCAGGAGAAAACCAGGTGAGAATTCCAGCAGATAAATCCTCGGCGCGGCGGCCGCTCCCGGCCGTAAACACCTCGGGAAGTCGCTCGCAATTTTTCTCCCCGGCATCACCTCCCTGCCTCCCCTCCTCTCCCTCTCCTTCCCCCCCTCTCTCTCTCTCTTAAGGTAGCAGCGTGGGAGCTCTGCCAAAACGCTGCGGTCCCGTGGGGAAGCTTTGCTCTCACTGAAAGAGCCCCTGCGCCTGCCAGCCCAATTAAAACAACGTGCAAGGAAAGCAGCATCTGGAATTGCGCTGCTCTCACAGCCAAGTCACAATTGTTTAGTCTGAAAGTCGGTTCAGGGAGAGCGGGGCTGGCGGGAGCGCAGTGGCCCCCACATCTGGATTTGCGGCTAGACAGCCTCTTTGGCTGCAGGCCTGTGTGCATGTGCATTTTTAACTTTAGGATATGCTGACAAGTTAAGAAGTCAGAAAGTCAGTCACAGTAACAGCCTCCGCGGCCCCTTCCTCCCTCCGCCCCTTTCTAACACACACACGCAGTTGACTAAATACAATTTTCTGACATCCTTTCATCTGGAGAGAGTTTCTTCCCGTTCCAGCCTGCAGCCCGGGTCCCCGATGAGTTATTTGAGCCGAGCCAACACATGTGAACAAAAAGGCTTCTCTTCGCTCCGTGCTCGGGGGCCCGGCGGCGCTGCCCCCGTTCCGCCCGCAGCGGGGCTGCCACCGCCCGCGGGGACAGGGATGGGGACAGGGACAGGGACAGCCAGCCCCCCATGGCAACCCTGGGGGGGTCAGAGGGGCTGGGTTGAGCCCCCACAGGCAGTGCAGCCCAAAGGGGAGGGTGGGGGCGTCCAAAAAATGAGCTGCTGAGCCCCCGGGCGCTGCGGGAGCAGAGGCGGCTGTGCCCTGCTTGGGTCAAAGATTTTGCTTGGATTTCTTTTTTTTCTCCCAAGCCGTTGCTGGGCTGAGGTGTTGAGGTGTTGGTCATTCATTTCTTAGGTGAGATCCCCCCTAAAAATGACAGAGAAGGGTGATCTGAGCTTTTACAGGCACAGCTCAGGCAGGGCTGTCGGTCACGCTGCCGTGCCCAGCTTGAGTTGGGTCACTCAGTGCCCAAAAATCCCTCACTGTGGGCATTGTGCTGTCCCAGGAGCCAGGGGAAAAGCACCCAGGATGATGCCCAGGTGGCCCAGCCACCACCAGCTCACCAAAACACTGCCAGGGCAGCATCAGAGGGGTGCAAATCCCACCCTCCTGCAGGACCCAGCCAGCAGAGAGAGCTTCAGAGAAAAAGCTCTTTTGTCATGAACAGCTTCCCTCCGAGCTGCCAGAAACTTCTGGGAGCCCGAGGTGTGCCTGGCTCCTGCTTTGTCCCTCCTGCTGTGGTCATTGGCATGCTGGTCAAAGCACTAAAATGCTTTTGTAAAAATAAAATCAGGGACAGTTTCAGGCTGGTGCCACCTGGACCCGCTCTGGGCTCTGCTGCCAGACCCAGGTGAGCCTCACAGAGGCTGCTCCACATCACGGCCATCACTTCCCAAAAGTGGCCACTGCTTTGGGGCAGGGTTTGGCACAGAGGTCCCAAGCACCTCAGCTCCATAAATCCAAGCTCTGAAAAGCCCGAGGACAACACTCCAAGGTTTTCCCTCTGGGAAAGCAACATTTTGCTTTTTTTCAGTTGGTTTTCACCTGGAACTGAGCTTATCCTGCCCCTCACCCCAGTGCCAGCCCAGATCCCACAAAGGGACTCCTCCCTGTGCTGGGGGGGATTCCTGGGGATGGCCAGAGCCCCCCGGGATGGGAGCTGGGATGTTGTGCCCCCGTGGGACGCGGTGCTCTGGCTCCAGCTGCCTCTCCTGGTGTCCCTGCTCCTGCCCAGCCTGTGCAGGGCTGTCGCCACCAAACTGGTTTAGCAGCTCTGTGGGGCGAGTTCTGTTGTTTCGAAAGGCTCCCAAATACGTGTTGTTCTCTGAGTTCTCCTGGATAAACAAATACCAACATTTCTGCCCCGACCTTTGCTCTCTGGCCGGGTTTCTCCTAAATGCAGAGCACACAAAACCCCAGAGAAGCCTGAGCAGCCCTGTTTCCACGTGCAGAGACATCTGGGAACCCTCTTCCCCATCCTCCTCCTCCTCCCCACAACCCCAGAGCTCGGGCTCACCAGAGACCCAGAAGCTTCCGAGCTTCTCTGGAGCGGAGGGGCCGGGGAAGGGATGGAAAAGCTGTGCCATCAATGCCAGCATTCACAAATCCCATGTGGGGCCTCCAGCTCGTTCCAAACCGCTGGAAAGCCAGGCCACGACGCTGCAGTGGCTCTCCAGGGTAAATCTGATGGGGTTTTCTTTACGGGCCTCTGGCTTTGCAGGGCAGCAAGGTCACATCCCCGAGCGTGGCGGGGTGGCCACGGCTTTTGCAATTGTGTCACGAGTCTCGTGGTGGCTGCTGTTTACTCTGAAACCTGTCCCGTGGCTTTGTTCCTGCTAAAACCCTGGGAGATCAGGCAGCCAGGGAGCCCCAGAGGAGAAAAATATTCACATGGCAGTAAAAGGAAACAAAACCTTCAGCAGCAGCCCAGGCCTGATTGCAAACTTCTCCTGCAGAGCTGATTTTTGGTGATGCAAGAGCAGCCCCTCGTCCCCTGGCTGAGGGGGTTGGATTTGGGAGTCAGACCTTGGCATCCCGAGGCTGTGGTGCTGCTGGAAGCGGGGCCCTGCCATCGACAGCTCCCTGATTGAGGGCTGGGTAAACTCGCCTTGTTTACCGACGTGGGTGTCACGGTGACAACAAACAGGTCCCTGCCTGAGCGTGTCATCAGCGAGGGAGGACAGTAAACAAGGAATGACACGTAATGCTGCAGATCCCTGCTCGGAGCACCTCAAGGGCTCAGTCACTGCCTGGGAAAACGCTGGAAAAGTGGCATGGAGAAAGGAATATTTTGCCCTGTCTCTCGATTCAGGGTGTTTGGGGTGGGGACCATCTTTATTCCAAGTTTTCCTGGAGTTGTGGCAGGGCTGCCAAGAGAGTTCCGTGTGGGCACAACCAGGGGCAGGGCAAAGAGCCCCAGGAAAAGCTCAAGGGAGTCACCCCAGGGGTGATTTCCAAGCACTGAGGGCAAATGTTCTTCCCACTGCACGGCTCAGCTCCTGCACAGGCACCTTCAGTCTGTTCTCGTGTTTCTCCAGCTGATATTGCAGTCAGAAGCAGCTTCCTCAAAGTGGAATCATCTTCCACTTAAACTCTGGTCCAGTTCCTCCCATTTGCTTCCCAAAATGTCCCTGAGCTCGTCATTTATCTCTGCCTCAGGCTCCCAACCTGTGAAATGGGGCTGAAAATGCACTGAGATAGGAAAAATTGTCTGGGCTGTGTGTCCTCATCCTCATCCTCATCCCCTCCTCATCCTCATCGTTATCCCATACTCATCTCATATTCATCTCATCCTGATCCTGATCCCGATCCCGATCCCGATTCTGATCCTGATCCTGATCCTGATCCTGATCCTGATCCTGACCCTGTTCCTGATCCTGATTCTGATCCTCATCCTCATCCTCATCCTCATCCTCATCCTCATCCTCATCCTCATCCTCATCCTCATCCTCATCCTCATCTTCACCCTCTCTGCTGTTCCAGTGTCTCCAGTGTCCCTCAGTTTACCCCGTGTTTAATGGCAGCTGCTCTGTGACCCAGCTGCAGTGACAGTGACAGTGACAGTGACAGTGACAGTGACAGTGACAGTGACAGTGACAGTGTCACCCCCATGGAATGCTGAGCTGGCTGTCAGTCTGGGCTGAGGAAAACACCTGAGGATTCCAGGTGGCCCCATGGCGGCCGCTGGGATGAAAAATTCCAATGGAATAATGGAGGTGGTGGGATAACAACTGGGAATGCTGCAGGCACGGAGCAGAGGTGCTGAGCAGGGAGCTTCAGGAGGAATTTCTCCATGGAAAGAGTGGTCAGGCTTTGGAAGAGGCTGCCCAGGGAGGTTTGGAGTCCCCATCCCTGGAAGTGCCCAAGGAATGACTGCGTGGGGATGGGACTCGGCGATCCTGGAGGGCTTTTCCAACCTCAGGGATTTGGGGATTCTGTGACCCTGCCAAGGACAGAACTTCTCCTCCTCCCACTCCCCTCCTCCCTGCCCGCTGCCCTCCACCCGTGCCACACGCACACCCCGACTTTGGGAGTTTATTTTATATTTTCCCTCGTAAAGATTTGTGTCCGTGCTGCTCTCCTATCAAAGCCAGCAGTGGCCCCTCGGATAAACATGCGGTCAGAAGACAGAAAACTCCAGGCTCAAACACCGTTCGTTTCACCCAGAGCAGCATAAACTGAGAGGCTTTTAAGAAGGGCGAATGGTTTTCAGTAAATCTCTCATATCAGCAGAAACCTTTGAAAGAGTTTGTTTAAAGGCTGTGGAGATAAACAGCCCGGCCAAGTGTTTGTTTAAGATGTATGTACTCTGTGTCGACTGGTAGGCTGGTATTTATATCCAGGGGGGGAAAGGAGGGCTGGGAGCTTTTTGACCCTTTGCTGGCTCTGCCTGCCTGGGCTGGGGCGGTTTGGGGAGGGTTTGGGTGTCACAGGGTCCCTGGGTCACCGCTGGGGACAAAGCCCCGGGGTGGTTTGGGGGAGCAGCGGTGTTTCCCTGCAGGAGAGGGTGGGGAGGTGGGATGGCTGTGCCAGGCACTGAACGGGAGATAAATGGGAGATAAATGGGAGATAAATGGGAGGTGAATGGCTCTGAGGGATCCCCCGCCTCGGACAGGCTGTCGTGGGACGAGCCCCGCGCCGGGGATGGGTTGAAGGAGGGATGAACATCCCGGGAAGCAGCAGGAGAAGCTCGGGCCGGGGTGCCCTTGGCTGTGCAGCAGCCTGGGGTTACCTGGGCATCAAACGCAACACCTGAGCCCCACAGCCCCGAGGGCCCGAGCCCCGAAATCCCGTGTCACTGATGCCAGTGTCCCTGATCCCAGTGTCCCTGAGCCCACATTCCTGAATCCCTGAACCCCTGAGCCCCACAACCCTGTGTCCCTGATCCCAATGTCCCCGATCCCAGTGTCCCTGAACCCACATTCCTGAATCCCTGAACCCCTGAACCCCACAGTCCCAAGCCCCTGAGATCCTGAGTCCCACAGTTCTGAACCCCTGAGCCTTTGAATCCCACAACCCTGTGACTCTGATCCCAGTGTCCTTGAGCCCCACAACCCTGAGCCCCTGAGCCCCTGCAGCTGAGCCCCTCATCCCTGAATCCCTGAGCTCCTGAGCCCCACATCCCTGAATCCCTGAGCCCCACATCCCTGAGCCTACATTCCTGAATCCCTGAGCTCCTGATCCCCTCATTCCTGAGCTCCTGAGCCCCACAACCCTGGGATGCAGCGAGGGGGAGGATTTGGGGGTCAGTCAGCCCTGGCAGAACCTGCCAGCACAGAGGGAGCAGAGATTTTCCTGGAGAAAAGCCGGTTCTGTCACCTTCCCTTCCAGCCCTGCCCTGTAAATCATCAGGATGGCTTTTCCCCCTAAACCAAACAAAACGTGGATGCTGAGCAGCCTGGCCAGGGGAAGGAGAAGCAGCAGAGGGGACTCGCTCTGGATTTACCCTTGAGGGACAAGGAGCTGAATTTGGCTTTTTTCCTGCCCCCATCAGCTGAACTGGGCTCCTGAGTGGCACTTAGAGCACCTTCCCTCATCCTGGGAGATCCCAACAGCACGTGCAGATCTTCCAGGTGCCCTCAGAGCTCCCCCAGGACAGATCCTGGAGCCAGAGGGTCCTGAACATCTGCTGGCTGTGGGAAGTGAGAGGGGAGAGGTGGGAAGGGCTCAGAAAGCTGAGCTCAGTGGGTTTAAATCAGCATTTTCAGCCCAGTGCTGGTGGAGTGGCAGCAGGAACCCAACTGGTGGGGCCTGGAGGGGTTGGAAATGCAGCCAAGGCTTGCAGCCCCCTGGGGCACCTGGATAAAAGGGTGGCTCAGCCTTGGTTTTCCCTGGAAAAATGGGATCTCTCTCACTGTGGTTTGCCCTTTCCAGGAGCTCTGGAGCTCAGGACTCCTCCTGTGCTGGGTGAGGGTCATGGGGATGTCCCAGGAGCATTTCCTGGAGGGTCACCTTGGCTTGGGTGACAAGGACAGTTTCACGTGGCCTTGGAGAACCTGGGGACATTCCCTGTGCCCCAGAGCCCTGGGAATGTCCTTCCCATCCCATGGGGACACATTCCTGCAGCTCCTGGGCTGTTTTCCCCTGTTCCAGCTGTGCCCCTGCAGGGTGCTGGGTTCATCCCAGGCCCTGACATTTCCCTGTGGGAATACCTGGGAGGCTCCACAGAGCTGTGCCACCCTGTGCCACCCCTGTCCCTGTGCCACCCCTGTCCCTGTGCCACCCCTGTCCCTGTGCCAGCTGCTCCATGCAGGAGGGAATTCCTTGGATGCAGTGCTCCAGGTGAAGCCAAATCCTCACCACCATCCTTACGTATGGAATGTTTAATGATTTATTTTTGTATTTTTCTGAGTATCAATTCCTCCCCTGAGTGACTCCCCCTCTAATTGTGGATGTTGTGATTGGCTTTTCCAGTGGGAATTCACCTCCTGTGGATTCAGACCGATGGATCTGAGAGTCCCCCAAGTCTGTGAGAAGGAAATGCAGAGGTTTCTCCACTTGAGGAGGAAGTTTTGCCCTCCAGCCTCAGATCTGGGTGAGGTCCTGGGCGTGACAGCTGAGCACAGAGCTCGTGGTGGCTCTGGTTCCTGCAGGGGGACAGGGACCTGCCAGGCCCTGTGCAAGGCCACCTCCCTCCTCTTCACCATTCCCACCCCCAGTCCTGATCCACTTCCTTTCCTCAGCGGGAATCTGGAGCTTCTCTGCTCCTTTTCCAGCTCCTTCCCATCCCTGCCTTGGCTCTCCTGTGCCCAGGGGAGCCCCGTGGGAGCCACAGGCTGAAGCCACCACTTTTCCCTTCACGCCTCAGCATCTGATGTCCCCCCAGCAGGAAGGGAGGAAGGAAGGGAAGGAGGAAGCCCCTTTTGTTGAGCACACAGGCTGTAATTTCCCTGTCAGATCCCAGCAGCGGGTCAGTGTTGTGACTGACTGCCTGAGGATCGCTCCCTCAAGGGTAATTACACTAAATTCCCCTTTGAAGGACAGCTTTCCTGGGATATGATACAAGGAACCCACTTTTTTTCCATTCACTTAAATTCATGAATTCAGCTCGGCTGTCACCGAGCCGAGGACTCGCAGCACTTCCAGCTCCAAGCTCAAACCCAGCCATGGAGAAGTTGGGATCCACGGAGCTCCTGGAGGATGGAAAAGTGCCACACACGGAGCTGGGATCTCTCCCTTCCCTTCCTTCCACCTGGGTGGCACCTCCAGAGCTTCATCCCTTCCTTCCTGGCATCCTGGCCGCTGCCCTGGGCTCACCCACGGAGTGTCCAGGAGTCACCCATCAACAACAAACAGTTAAAAGGAAGAAAATAGGCTGGAAATATCAATGCACTTTGGTAACAATAAACCCTGCTTTTAATTTATGCTAATATGTAGGGTTGTGGTGACAGTAAGAACAAAATTACAGAGTGGCTTTCTAGCTGGTAATTATCCCTCCATTTTCGTTGCTCGGGAAGATGGACACACAATTATGCTCTCTTGCTGTATATTAATACGGATTCTTGACATCTTCAGCAGACCTGGAGCTGTCATCGGGCTTTTTGTCTACTTTAATTGAAAATTAATGGTTACTGTGTTACCACGGAAACCGTGGCAATGGACGCCAATAGCGCTCACATATCAAACAGGCACTGGTGGCATTGTCTGTCCGTGGTGACCTTGAAAGTTAAAAGAAAAAACTTAAATAATAAAAAAAATCATAGTAAATGGTGAGAGGGGTAGGAAGGAAGGAAGGAAGGAAAGGGGAAAAAAAAAACCCCACATGGAAAAGAGAGGGTTGGATGAATTGAGGGGAGGGGAGAAGGGGAAAGAGGGATGGGGAGGAGAAGTTGGTGCCTTTGTATCTCCACCAGGAAAAAGAGGGAGCTTTGGGATGAGAGAGGTGGAGTGCTGGAGAGGAGGAGGAGGCTGGAGTGTGGAATCCACCAGGATGTCTCCAGCAGCTCCAGGGATTTCGAGGCTTTGCCTCCTGGAGAGTGAGGAAGGGATGCTTGGGATGAGAAGAGAGCGAGCAGAGGAGCCCCGAGCAGGGTGGGCAGCACTGGGAGAAAGTTCATGGGCTGTGTGGAGATAAGAGAGGGGGGGAAAGGCAGAGAAATGGGCTGGAGGGAGAAGAGAGCAGCCTTGCTTTGGCTGTAAGTGCTGCCTGCAGGCTGCAGAGCCTGGGGATTAAAGCTCTGGGGAGTGTTTGGGGCTGGGCACCCCCTGTGCCCCACCAGAGACCCCAAAGTTTCCCTCTCTGGAGAGCTGAGTGCCAGGAGGGCACCGAGGACCCCCCAGCCCCTGGTACAGCTCAGCCCCAGCCCAGCCAGGGACTCTCAGCCTGCTCTGAAGAGACTTTTTGTCCCTGGAAAAGCCATTTTAGGTAGGTTTGGGTGTCCCCAGCAGCCCGTGGGGCTGGCTCCTGTTTCCCCAGCTCCCCCAGGAGAAAACACAGCAGCACCAACGCTCCAGGGGCTGCAGCTGAGAGGGGAGGATCAGAGCAGGGTTTGGGAAGGGGGTTTGGGATTGCTGGGGCTGTGCAAACACACAGGGGACAGGGGGATGCTGTGGCACGGTGACAAGTGGCCTTGGTGACACGGTGGATGCAGCAGGGGGCTGAAGTGCTCCCTGCCTCTAAATGAGCTGCACCACTGGCCTGGCTTCCCCTGCTCCCTTCTCACACTCCTTGAGCTTCCCATGATCCTGGTTTTTCACAGGGGAGAGGCTGCTCTGCTTTTCCTTGGGCAATAAATCCACCCTGGAGCAAAGGGATTTGCAGCTGGAGTTTGCAGTCAGCACCTTGGAGCCCCAGCCCGGGAGGGAGGCAGGGATGTCCTGGCCCAAGGGTGGGAATGGTTTGGTGGGGAAGAGCAACATGGACATTTTGGAAAGTGCTGGGAAAAGACAGAGGTGTCCAGGGAAGAACCAGGGATGCTCTGGGCATCTTCCCACGGGGCAGGGCTGGATCTGCCTGGCTCTCCCTGTGCTCTGGGGGCTCCAGGGACAGCAGGGAGTCCCCACTGCCTGCTCCCTGAAAATCACATTGAAGGGGGAAAGGGGAAAGGGGAAAGGGAAAAGGGAAAAGGGGAAAGGGAAAAGGGAAAAGGGGAAGAGAAAGGGAAAGGGAAAGGGGGAAGGGAAAGAGGAAAGGGGGAAGGGAAAGGGGGACTGGAGAAGGGAAGGGGAAATGGGAAAGTGAAAGGGGAAATGGGAAAGGGGAAATGGGAAAGGGGAAAGGGGAAATGGGACAGGGAAACGGGAAAATGGGACAGAGAAAGGGAAAGAGGAAATGGGACAGGGAAAGGGAAAGGGGAAATGGGACAGGGAAAGGGAAAGGGGAAATGGGACAGGGAAAGGGAATGGGGAAATGGGACAGGCAGCTCCGAGGTGAACCCCGGCCTCTTCGGGAGCCTCTGGAAGCCCGGAGCTCGTCCCTGCCCATGAACACGAGCACAAACACAGCGGAGACACGCCTGAAAGGCAGAGCCTTTTTTCATTTCCCCTGCATCCCTGATCCCAACCTTAATCCCTGCTCTGAATCCTGTCAGCCCGGCTGTTCTAGCACTGACATTGCTGCAGGCATCTTCCGCGCTGCCTTCCCTCAGATCTGCCTCCTCCTGGGACAGCTCGGGAGGACTCGGAGATTTCTGCGGCGCTCGATGAGTCAGTCCGTGCCCTCCAGCAAAGCGCCGGGGCCCCGCGGGGCCGCGGGCAGAGGGGGACGGGGCTGCGGGGCCGGGGATGCTCCGGGATGGGCCGTGGGAGTGGGGGGATGCGGGGTCTGGCCATCCCAGGGGGCAGGAAAAAGCACGGGGTGGGCAGGGAAAGGGAAATGGAAATGGAAAGGGGAAGGGGAAGGGAGAAGGGGAAAAAAGGAAAAAGGGAAAAAGGGAAAAAGGGAAAAAAAGGGGAAAGGGAAAAAGGGAAAAAAAGGGGAAAGGGAAAAGGGAATGGGGAATGGGGAATGAGGAATTGGGAATGGGGAATGGGGAATGGAAAGGGAAAGGGAGAAAGGGAAAAAAAGGGAAAAAGGGAAAAAAGAGGGAAAAGGGGAAAGGAAAAGGGAAAAGAGGAAAGGGAAAAGGGAAAAGGGGAATGGGGAATGGGGAAGGGAAAGGGGGAAAGGGAAAAAAGGGAGAAAAGGGGGGAAAGGGAAAAGGGGAAAGGGAAAAGGGGAATGGGGAAGGGAAAGGGTGAAAGGGAAGGGGAAGCGGAAAGGGAACTGGGAACTGGGAACTGGGAACTGGGAACTGGGAACTGGGAAAGGGGAAGGGAGAAAGGGCAAAGGGCAAAGGGCGCTGCTGCTTGTGCTGGCACCATGCCCAGGGGGTGAACCCGTCCCCCCGGGCTCCGTGTTGCCAAATTCGCTGCCAGGCCCTTGTGATAACGAGGCCCCGGCGCCTTTTCCCGAGGCAGCACGGAGGGATGGGAGCTCTGTGACACTCCCACCCCCGGCCGGGCTCCTCCTGCCCCGGCCCGGCTCGGCCTGAGGGAGCCCACGGCCCGTCCCGGGTGGGGATAAATGCAGGGGGGCCAAAGGGGTGTCCCCTGTTCGTGTGACACGAGCAGACAGCCCTGGTGAGGGAGCAGAGACCCCGGCTGAGCTCATCCTGCCGTGACCCCCGAGATGGGGAAGGGAAGGGAAGGGAAGGGAAGGGAAGGGAAGGGAAGGGAAGGGAAGGGAAGGGAAGGGAAGGGAAGGG